>JBBPDH010000130.1:13873098-13884384 GCA_037974565.1 Clupeocharax schoutedeni
TGGTAGGTAAAGGTGATGGTGGGCTACTCCTGAAGGGACGGGGGGGGGGGGGGGTACTCTTGTGATTTCAAAAAGCAAAAAAAAGATAAAATGAGATAGAAAAGAGGGAGATAAAGAACACAGGATTGAATAATATAATATGGCCGATAATAAAAACAAAAACAGAGCTGTCCTTCTGGGAATTGTTGGATTGTTTTCGAACACGTCCGCCCATGATATTATAAAAATAGTCCTGACACAAACAAACAAAGCAACTTATATACAACACAATGGTTCATCATGGAGTAACAGTGTATCATACTGAGACATGATACACACACAGGTAAACAGGGGTAGACAGTATCACAGAATGAATCACTGCTTTTAGATGTTTTATATTTTCTTCTCTCTTTTCTTTTGTTTATTTCTTAGTAAAGTACATTGAGATACATATACCATATAGAAGGGCTTATAAATAAAACCTGTTATTAACAATTAACCAGGAAACACCAATCAGAAAATGGGAACTGAATGAGAAATCTCTCTCGTTAGAGCGACCAAAAACTGGAATATTAACGTTGTGCATTCATTTATACAGTCCATAACCAACTGAACAACCCTGTCTTCCTCACTCTAATACACAGTTACAGTCCACTGTAGAGAGAGAGAGAGAGAAAGACAGAGAGAGAGAGAGAGAGAGACAGAGAGACAGAGATAGAGAGAGAGAGAAAGACAGAGGGAGAGAGAGAGAAAAAGAGAGACAGAGAGAGAGACACACACAGAGAGAAAGAGAGCGAGAGAGAGACAGAGAGAGAGAGAGAGAGAGACACACACACAGAGAAAGAGAGAGACAGAAAGAGAGGGAGAGAGAGAAAGAACAACCCTGTCCTCCTCACTCTAATACACAGTTACAGTCCACTGTAGAAAGAGAGAGATAGAGAGAGAGAGAGACAGAGAGAGAGAGAGAGAGAGACACACAGAGAGAAATAGAGCGAGAGAGAGACAGAGAGAGAGAGACACTGCCACAAATTGTGCAAACAGTGAAGAAAGCAAGCTAGCCAGATCACAAAGCTAGTGTGGCTAAGAAGCTCCACGGCAGAAAATCGAACCACTTTGTCGTACAAAAAAAATTAACCAGCGGTTATACAGCCTCCATACGCCATAGAGAAAACCAAAAACCTGCTACAAAAGGCTGTAAACCCACAGCTATCTGTTACGTGTGTGTTTGAGGCGGCTGAAAGGCACACGGAGAAATCCCAGATGTGCGGATCCACACGCTCCATTTCCAGAGTCACCGCTGTGCCAATGAAAACACCAGGCGTGATTGAAGACACAGCATCCTGCAATTCAAGGTTGATTTTCTGAGATTCCCTGACCCATAACTCCACTCATCAGCACTCTATACACCCCGCTGCCCCCTCGGGTTAATGGCGGTGTACACACACCCACGCACCCGCACACACAGACGGCTTCGCATGTGGCCTTCTGTCTTACTTTCAGAATGACAGACGGCTCCAGCTTGGCCTACAGAGTCATCCTTCACACATGATTAGCAAGGCAAACAGGCAGGAAGGTGAGCATATTGCGTGAAGAGGGTCCTAGACATGACATCTGGAGGAGGACCTTCCCTGATGAAAGGGAACAGTTTGACGTAACCACAAACAGCGCTGCTGCGTGGCGCTAGTTCCTCTACATTTAGTCTTGCATGCCTTTCTTCAGAAATTTAGCTGAGTTTTAGCCCTTAGGGTGCTTCCACACCTACAGCATTTGGGGAGCACCAAACGGGTTCGGTCCCGTGGTTCGGTTCGTTTGCCTTGATGCGAACGCAATCTCTGTACTTTTGTGCGAAACCAAATCAATCGACCTGCCTGAAGGGGGGGGTCTCAGACTGCCTGAGGGGGTGGTCTCGGACCTGCCTGAAGGGGTGGTCTTGGATCTGCCTGACTGGGTGGTCTCGGACCTGCCTGAAGGGGTGGTCTCGGACCTGCCTGAAGGGGTGGTCTCAGACCTGCCTGAAGGGATAGTCTCGGACCCGCCTGAAGGGGTAGTCTCGGACCCGCCTGAAGGGGTAGTCTCGGACCCGCCTGAAGGGGTAGTCTCGGACCTGTCTGAAGGGGTGGTCTCGGACCTGCCTGAAGGGGTGTTCTCGGGCCCGCCTGATGGGGTAGTCTCGGACCTGCCTGAAGGGGTGGTCTTGGACCTGTCTGAAGGGGTGGTCTCGGACCTGCCTGAAAGGGTGGTCTCGGACCACTGCATCTGCTCTACTCTGGTTCGGTTCGTCTGGTGTGAAAGTAACCAAACCAAATTGGACGACACGGTATAGTTTAATGCATTATGGGTATCAGATACAGGATTGATAGACTAATAGAAAACTTGATGGATCTGCAGGAAGATCTCTGGCTAATAACGAAATGACCATTCAGGAGGAGGAGGGCACGTCTCTTCTGCCTGAAGTGCCGCGATGTGGTGTTGGCGAGACAAATACATCAGGAAGTTGTTTTGGAGTCACAGCCGCGAATCAGTCTGGGAAAATGATCTGCACGTACAACGTAACACGCGAGGATCAGCGCCATGAGCACAATGCAGAGCTGTTCCTCCATGATTATTAAAAGTGGCGCGATGCCGATGCCGGTGCCGATTGTCTTCTCTGTCTATTTTGGTTCGTTTAGCATATGTGAAAGCAAACCGGACCCATGTCTGTTTACTACACTGTAACCTTTTTCTGACTGGTACGGACTAAAGCAATGGAACTGTAGGCATGAGAGCACCCTTAAAGAGCCGAAGTGTATAAACTCGACCAATAGTGGTTGGTGACTATCAGCAAAACAAATTGGTCAGGAAACAGGAGATGGACCCTCATTAAGAAACTACTAAGAGCCACAAACTCTTGAGGAACTTTTAAAGATGTGATGGCGCAAACTTCACAATTAGTTTTTCCAATCTAGTGGCCACTTGACTCTAAGAAGCCTGTGAGGAGTAGCGTAGAGAACACAACTGTTTACAGTCGGATCCGGAAACCCTCTGCAAGAAAAGGAGTGGATACTAAATCAGAATTAAATTGGACACATTATGTAAAACTCACTTTAGTTATAAAAGGTCTATGGGTTACAAAACATGTGTTTTTTGCACAGAATCACTCTCAAATAAAGAGATCTCCAGCTTTATTCTACACAGTTTCAGGCCCTTTTAACTTTTCCCTGAGATAACCAATGTTCAACAGTGATCTCAGTGTATTCAGTATTAGTAGGCTGTGCTCTGTCTGAACATGTGGGTAGAGAGAGTTATTTCAGTCTTTCTTTTGTGAACTTTTTTTAAGCAATAAAGTTTTCTGATTCTGATTATTTATTTATCTTTCCATTTTCTTTAAGGGTGATGCATTAAACTGATTTATAAATGAAATTAAAGTGTTCCGGGAGCAGATCTGGGGGCAGATTTAGGGTTTACACTATAAAAATAGGCATGTTTTTTTTTAACCAAAACACAACAATGTGTTTTTTCACTATACACGGGTGCTTTTAGAACATAAACCCAGTGAAAAGCAAGGGATTACTGTATACATGCACCAGCAACACACTTTTAGCTAACAACATGATTAACTCAGGTAAACTTTAGTTTGCGGCTACGAGAGAATTGGTTATTGCCAAACAATAGAACTGGTCCAATAGAACAACAGGTTTTTCCATTCACCCACTGTTCAGTCAGGACCAGAGTTAGAAAATTAAAATTGTATTTCATGTTTTTACTGTTATGGGTGTAATATTGGTGCAGTTAATACGGTTTAGCTCCAACTGAAATTCTAACTGTTTGCTAAATTGCTAGCTGCACAAAAAATAGTTTTCTGGTCTCGCCTTGATTTAGCTTATTTTACACACTGCACATGTTTAGTGTGGTTACAAGCTTGACAGATAGCATGAGTGCAAAACACTAACCTAACTAACAGTTAACCCTTTAGCTCGTAGCATCACATGAGAGCGCTGCTCAGTACTTTCCACTGATATGAACTGTCAGATCTCTGTGCTGGAATTAATGCACACAAAAAAATCACCCAAAACACACACTGAGTCCAAACAGTTGAATGAAGCTGGGGCTTGATTTCCTCTGATCTGTAGCCCATGGCCTCACAAAATATATTGGCAAACCTGAGTAGCACCTGACACCCAGATCGGGCAAAATCAAGGGAAGCACACAGAAAAGTACACTCGAGAACACAAGAAAGAAACACACACTTGCTGTTTGTTGTGCAACACTGTGTAACAAATCATTTAGCACTACTGGGGGCATTTGACCAGCGTCAAAGTAAGATCTGCCAACAAGCTGTGAACTTAGAAGCAGTAAGCTTTGTAAACCATCTATATTTGGTATTTGTTTGACGGATCTCTCTCAGAGCCACGGTGCCAGGACTGTAACGGCAAGGTTTCCTCACTCTTGTGAGTGGCCAGTTGCTTCCTGGGAGCCTTAGCAGGAGGGGATTATATACTGGTTTGTATATAATGTATATAAAGATGTATATACTCTGGTATATATAGATCTGCAATATTGTATTTTCTGTATATAAGATTTAGATTGTTTATTATATTCTATTGTTCATTTATACACACACACATATATATATACATATGTATATTCAAACATATATTTATATTTATAAATTGTATAAACATATCTGTACAAAAGTACTTATATACATCTATTAACATTGATCTTATATTTATAAATATAAATCCATATTACGTATTCGTATTGTAGATTTATTATTGTGTATTATATTTGCTCAGTATATTGTTTATTGTATCTTTTAATATTGTTCTTGTTTTTATACTGTTGTGCTTGAGAGACACCATCTACCGGAATCAAATTCCTTGTATGTGTTCGCTCACACACTTGGCCAATAACCGCGATTCTGATTCTGATTCTGATTTGCAGCAGTCTGCGTTGTTCTTGCCATGGTAGCCACAAGAAAAAAATGAGAAAAGAATAGTAAAATATATAGACTAAACAATGATATGCATTGATCAGATGAATATTTACATTAAATCATAATTTTTAAAAAAATCCCAAATAAAAAGATCAGAGGGAGCGGCGTCAGTCTCGCCAGCATCCCCGTAACCTAGCAACACGTACAACAAATGTAATGATCTTGCCAGTTCCCCAGATAGCTGAATAAAACTCCCTTTCCTGAACCCTTTCTTTGATTTTGACTGATCTGATAAGTGTCTGGTCAGCACTATCGGATTATTACAGTGAGGCCATGGGCTACAGTTCTTGTAAATTCAAGGCAAGCAAATTAGAAAGAAGTTTTTTCAAAAATAGTCAGCCACACCTAAAATCACCCAAAAAGAGTGACACAGTCCTACTGACATGGACATGTTTAGGTTATTAACATGTGTATTCAAAAATGGATAAACTGTTATCTACACTGTTACTGGCTTAAAACCGGCAGCTCTGGAACTGCAACAGCTGGACACACTGCTCACACAGCCCAGCACAGTTATGAGTAGCCTGGTCATAACAACCTGAATGCAGTGTTTGGACAAACTTCTGCGGTCAGTGAGCATGGATGTGCCACCCACTTGAATTTAAGGGTCATTTTTCAGGCTGCACTGGTTCCAAGGCCAGAGTCAAATATGCCATTACGATCCAAGTCACTCTGGAACTACCTTCATCAGCAACACATCTTAAAAATCAAGCAGCCAGAGCAGAAACAAGTGTACGATACAGTCACACATCAGAATTACAAATTCTCATAGTTTACCCAGGAACACTTGCACACGATCAAAAAAATGCTCAGCAGTAGAACTGCTACAAACTCTGAAGGGTCAAGGAAAGTCTGTAGAGTCAATTAACATTACTAGTGCAATTCTAGGGATGCTCATCTTTGATGACGTGTGAAATGCTGCAATACCTGTTGGAGCAGTGAAGGTCACATTGTATCACAAGGCCAACACACTATGTGCTTTGATTTCCATTGCATTCCACAACAGCATGGCTGGAATACAGTATAAAGTATGCATCATCTCTGGCAGCGCCAGACAGCCTTCAATGATCTCACACTCTGCTCGTGACTCCTCTGACTTCGCAAGAGCTCTGGAGTTAAAAAGCAACAGCACTGCAGAAGGAGTGGCGACGAAGCCTGGCGTAAGTGTGTGAGATGATATTGGTATACAGAGATAGTGGCCTCAATACAAAACTGACAGTTCACAAAGAACACAAGAGGAATAACTGCTTCCCCATCAGGTTCCTTTCAGTGCAAGAAAGCCGCGGCACTCTGGCCCCAAAACATCCCGCCTGCATCATACATCATCTAAAGAAAAACAAGAAGAAGTCGGGGAGGGAGGGGGACAGCGGTGAATGATGCATCTCATCTCGATATATGCTCAGCAGACAGAATTTTGTAAAGCCTTTAAGAGCATACATCTGTTTTGCATTTGATGGATTATAAGATACACGCATGCATGTTCATGAGAGGACATTGCTTTCATTTCTTTAAGAGCACTTGCAGGGCCTCTCCTGGCCTGGTCGTTTCTCTTCTAAACCCCTGCTTTTTTGGGGGGAACGAATACTTTACCACCAGTGATGCATCGATACGGAGGCTGCCTAATTGCATTAGTATGTATGAAACAAAAGAGAAATGCTTGGGAAAGCTAGCTTTGAGTGGAATTCAGTGCTCTGCTATGCCGTTAATCTGGGACCAAGCAAGCCCACCATGAGGGCCTCGCCTTGTGCGAAATATTAAACAAGACATGCTCTGATATACAGGGAAAGATATCACTTGCCCTGAGACATATTGCAAGCGAATGATGAATAAACATATTATTGGAGAAGCAGGGTTTGAAATGGTGTCTGCATGAGTTCATATTTGCTCCATAAACCCGACACAAGTCCCGTAAATACTAGGCAGATTTACAGTCGCCGTTCAAGGAGAGCATCTATCTATAAAGTCTTTCATCAAGCCAGCACTGGAGAGAGCTATATAAGCCCCGCACGGGCAAACAGGTTTAACGTTGATGCCGCCTTAAGGAAGGAGGTCAATGAAGGTGGTGCTGGTGGGGCTCTACTTTGAACGAGCACACTGTTCCTGAATTTGGATTTTCTCAAGGCCCAACGGTGGCTAATTAGCAGGCAATCAATCCAGTCCTTTCTTCTCTCAATAGCAGCATTGGCAACTTCTGAATGTCAGAAAACTTGCAACACAGAAAGACACGCAAGAGTAGCTGGGGGGGCCATCAAGGAAGGAAATTTCTCACGCTATGTCTGGAAGCCTTTAGCATTAAAAAGAGAGACAGAGGGAGAGAGAGAGAGAGGTTTCCCTCCACTTCCATCAATAGCGAGTGCACCGCTCATTCGATAGCGGGCGTCCTGGGTTCACCTTGCCTGTGCAATTATCACTAAACTGTCAGGTAGGATTAGGAGCTGGTAAGCCTCAGTGAGCGATCAGCAACACAAGGAAAAAAGCCCAGAAGATCTGCAGGAATCAGGGGGTCTTATGGTACATCCTTCAAATGAAGCACAACCAGGGAACTGAAGCAAAGCTCTGGGAATGGCAAAAGGATCACAAATACACCTGTTCTCCTCACAAGCCCCATCTCCGAGGGATCACTGTAAGCTTCCAGGATCCAAAGCATGGATGTGAAGGCTTTAAAGATCTCATAAAATAGTCATATATGGTCTGTAACTAAAGCCGGTCCTAAGATGTGAACTTTTAGGACTTTTTCCTCCTCATTCCCTCTCTCTTATCCTCAACAAATAGACGTGAAAGCAAGTCATTATCGCTTGATTTACTGAGGCTGCATTTTGTCCCATTGTTCGGCTTGGGCCATCACCAAACCTCGTGCTGGCAAAATGCGTGTCTGTGACTGTGCATCTGTGATGAGTCTAAAAAAGCCAAAAAAGTAAGAGTAGAGCACAAAACACTGATTGGGACCATGAGTGTGGGATCAGAACACTCTTAGCAAAGCAGGGATAAATTATATCGGATCAGGTTAAAGATCTGTACCAATCCCAATGATGAAGGTCTCTCTCTCTCTCTCTCTCTCTCAAAAAAAAAAAAAACATTGATCTTGCTGGGTCCATTGAAATTCCACAGCTATACATATAAACATAGCTCCTCAGGAACAAGCCCTTGGACAGGAATTGACAGTTTTGTCTCACTGAATCAATGTCATCAATTCAGAACCATCCTCCACATCTCGTACAATCTGATATGATTAAACAAGAAGGGATGAGGGATGGGTCAATAAACCACAGTAAACTCTGAGATGAGATCAAGCTTTCCTGAGAAGCCTCGTTTCCAGCTTCCTCGGACCGTAAGAAGCGAGGAGCCCGGCCCAGAGGATCGCAGGGTTAAAGCTGTCAGAAGTGACACGACCTCAGAGATGCTGAGATGTCAGAGCATTAAAGCACTTCTGTCAGATTTCAGCGAGCAAGAAGACTCTCTGTACCAACGGAGAGAGGTCAGGTAGTAGCATCTGTCAGAGCATTCCAAACACGAGGGCTCCAAAGCAGTCAACCCTGTTACGTCGTCTCCGAAGGACTGCGCTAGTCTGTTTGTCGCTACTTTGTTGGATCCCGTTTTCCACAAAGTGAGTTTGCTTCTCTTTGTGCTTTCCATTCTAATCTTCAATGCTGAGGCACGCCTCGTCGTGAATAAAGCCTGAGAAGAAAGCGCCGTTCTGATTATTAGCGTGCAAAGCAGATGAGGTGAGGCGAGACCTTGGGCTGTGTTTAGCATGTCCCGAAAGGCACGCCTATGGGGGGTGATGCCGCCATTCACGCTGTTTGTTCTTGAAAGCTTTGTTAGGGGAGAGAAACAGCAGTGTAGGTTCGGGGCATTGCCTTTCCCGAACATCACTGGGAGGAAGAAGAAGAAGAGGAGGAAGAAGAAGAAGCAGGACTCATTTCATTCGTGTTTGTGGTTTAAAGATAGCAGACTGCTGGGACAATGTTCGGATTTGGTCTTTGATGACAGTTGAGACGGTTGACAGAATGCTCTTTGTGAAGCCATCTGGTGTGGAGATGAAAGAGGAGGAATCAGAAGAACGATGGATCTCTTGAAATTAGAAAAACAAACAAACCGAAGAATGACAGGAAAGCTAATATTTGTACGTCTGACCGAAATATGAGGCCTAAAATTTCAATGCTCATGTACAATACCATTACTGTGAGAGATCTACAATATTATCACAAAGCACTGTAAAGCACAGAGACCTGATGTTAGAGATCTCATCAGATATCGCAAATGGAGCTTGTACGTTATGCCGAATGCTCCACGAACCATAAAAGCGCAGTACACAACTGAGCTGCGTCTTTTTTTGCCAGATTTCTGTCAACTTTATTGCTTTGCTATTTTTCAATAAGCTGCTCCACAGTGCTCTAAAGGCACAGCCCTAAGTAGTGGAATGCGAGGATGCACATTATAGGTATCACCCAGAAAGCAGCCTCTAAAAAGAAGAGATCCCGCGTGTGCAGAGATAAAGAATGAACAGAAACGTTCACGAGTGATAAATATTTGATTAGATCCTTTGTGAAAAATGATGTAGCGCCGTCACATTACAGCCTTTCTCCGCAGCCTCCAGAACTGAGCCTGCCGAGCGACACCAAGTTTGAGAAGGAGATGATGGCAGGAAAGTTTCCACAGAACAGAAAAGATTATAGAGACGGAAGCAAAGAAGAAAGGAGAACATCAGTGGTGATGAAAAAGCAGCAAAAAGCCTTAAAAAAAAACAAAACCAACCAGCATGAAAATCGCTGACATTATTCCACGCTAATTAAAAAGAAACGAAATGGCCGCAATCAAGCATTAGCCTCCACTTAACACCAGCTCCTGAACCAAGGCTGGAGAAATTGCTTTAGTGGGAAGAAGCTTGAGGTAGTTTAGACGAAACTTTCTCTGTTTTTTCTCTTCTTGTTTTGCCACCAGGAAAAGGGCAAATCCACCAGGGAATGCAGGGCTGATCAAAGCATGTGGGCCGATGATCAAAAAAATAATAAAATAAAAGGAAAAAGGTCCCTGGTGGCAGAGCCATGTTCTACCGCATGCTGTATTCCCTTGCGCAAAAAACAACAGTAATGGTACAATTCTCCACCAACCCCCACCACAAACCCCACATGTGACACTAAGTCTCTGAAGGAAGGAAAACATTTCATATTTCAGGCAGATAATGAGGTCTAAAGCAGTGGTTCCCAACCTGGGGTCCGGGCCCCCCTCAGGGGGACGCTAGAGATCGCAGGGGGTTTCGCACAATTTTGTCTGCACTGAGGTTACCAAAATTATATTTGCAATAAATTCATTAAATCCCAATGTCTGAGAAAAGTTTGTGTTTGTATGTGTGTATAAGAGTAAAGGAACAGGGGGGCCTGGTTTGTCTTGGGCACTGCAGAGATGGGGACTCGAGTCACACATAAGTCGCACAAACAAAGACTAGACTCGACTTTACACTTCCCTCAGCGACTCGAGACTTGACTCGGACTCGGTGCTGTGACTCGTGAGTCAAAACTCGTAAACTGTGTTCATTTAATGGAATTATTTATTTATATCTCGCACTCTTTCCAACGACCCGAAAACCGATCACCTCGCCCCAGTGTCCCATTACTTTTGTCCGAGGTGAGCGGTTTTCAGCTAATAGCGGTTTTCCTCTCTGTGAAAGTCTGACCAAAGCAGGATTTATCAAAACCTGCATTCAAAAGGCCATGTTTCTCCTTTCCTGGAGCAGCGAAGGGCATCACGAAAGTATAAAAGTAGCACAACCACGTCTTCGAGCTTTGATTCGCTGATATGATACCACCAAAGCTTCCGAGAGATGCTGCCCTGATCCCATAACACCCTCCTCCCCCAGCCTGAGTGAAGCTTCTGCAATAATTTTGTAAGACTGTGTAAAGCTTTCGCATGATTGTTTACGGCGCCGTGACTTTGATTTCAGAAGCGTTTTGGTTTGAAAGGGGATGTGGGGAGGGATTGTGTCCCATGGTCGCTGTGATCCTTGATTTCTGTTGCCGTTAACTGCCACTTCACAAGAGAAACCGCTATAAGCTCCAATCCGTTTTTTGCAACAGTAAAAGCAAGCAAACAACAGCACCCACTAAGACAGGGACTATGTTTACAGCCCCTTCTAGCATTAAACTCTGACAACTTTCAGCTATTTTTGACTGGCCACAACTTTGCCATATATTTTGTGTTTATTGCACACGGCCTGTTTTCCACATCACAGTTATACAGACTTTACAAAGAAAGTGCGTGTCCCATTACTTTTGTCCGAGGTGAGCGGTTTTCAGCTAATAACGGTTTTCGAGGGGTCGTTGGAAAGGGGTCAC
>JBBPDH010000130.1:13889318-13901072 GCA_037974565.1 Clupeocharax schoutedeni
TTTTTTTCTTTTCTGCGTAAATAAATCATGTAGCAGAGTTACAGCAAGGGTTTTTCGTTGGAGGAAATGGAGAGCGCGGCTGATGGTTGCTTAGCAACGGGCCCGAGCGCTTTTGAAAAGAAGGAGAAAGCGACGCGCCTAGCGTTTTCCATGCGTTTTAGTCGCGATATGTGAATGGCCCCTAAAGTGATCCAGGCCTGTTCCGCATTTCTACAGATTCCACATTGTTCTGAAGTACAATTGAAAAACAACAGATGCACTACTGAAGTCATCCAGACAAGTCTGACTCATCTGCAGACGACACCATCATCATTTGACTCATCCAGGATGGTGAGGAGTCTGCATCTGGTGTAGAGCTAAACACGATCAAGACTGTAGAGATGATAGCGGACTGTAGGAGACATCTCTCATCACTGCTCCCTCTCACCGTATCAGACAACACCACTGTGGAGACCTTCAAGATCCTGGGTACCTCCATCTCCCAGGACCTGAAGTGGGAGACCAACATCTCCTCCATCCTCAAAAACACCCAGCAAAGGATGAACTTCCTGAGACAACTGAGGAAGTTCAGTCTTCCACAGGAAGATCTGGTTCTAGACTGCAGTCTGTGCTCCTCCATCACGGTCTGGTAAGGAGAAGCCACTGAACAGGACGGGAACAGACTGCAACGACTCTACAGGCAGCAGAAAAGCTTGTTTCTTGCAATATTAGAATGGTTTCAAAGTCAAAATGTCTGTTAATATCTTGTGTAGCGTACCTGTATTCTTATTTTTGATTGGTTGATTAGAGCCCAAGTATTGATCTTTAAATTGAGGTCAAGTTGCCTCTGTAACGTATGGTGAGAGAGAATGGATGGTCGAACCACCCTTATAATGTGTGTCGGAGAGAGAGTCTGTTACAGAAAGGGACTAAACACACAGAAACAAATGCGGAGCAATTTGGTGTAATGGGTTGGATACTTGCCTCTAGACCAAGAGGTCATGGGTTCGAATCCTACCTTCAGCACTCCACCAATGGGTTCCTGAGCAAGACCCTTAACCCCAAGTTGCTCCAGGGAGAGACTGCCCCCTGTAGGTAGAGAATGGAAGTCGCTTCCACTGATAAATGCCGTAGATGTAAATGTAAAACACACAGCGGACTTATTAACAGACTTCGAGATACTAAAGCTCAGGTCAGTTAAAAAAAGGACATGTGTCAGCCGATGGATGTGGCTGTGGCTTGGTAAGAGACAAAAAGTTAGCGGCCCTTCGTTTCTAAGACGCTGGGCGCTTAATGAAGAGAATTTTTACGGTTCAAATTCATGGTTTGAGTAGATCTTTTTATTAGTACAATTTTTGCCCATAAAACCTCCAAACACTGTTTTCATAGCAATCATACGATCACATTTCACACTTTCTCATGGAAATGCATCAAGTCGTTGGTTACCACAGATCTCAATTTTATTATGTGCTGTCCGACCATAGACTGTGCAGACACAGTGTAACAGCTGGGGGCCATTACTGGTTGTTTCCCAGTGGGGGCGCTATAGCAGTTCAGGGCCTATTTCCAGTCTCACTCCAGGTGCAGCGGAAGCTATTTATGGACTGTGAGGGTCTGGTGGGGGGTGTATGTGTTTGGCTAATGTTTAGTACATTGTGGGAATACAATAGGAAGTGTTGGTGGTTTGTTTCCTAACCCAGATCTGATAACAGCCGTACTGTGTTGAATAAAGATTGGGAATTAATTCAGTAAAGTTAGCAGAACATGGTCGAGCTTTGAACAAACCCAGTCGGCCCTTAGTGTAACCTGTCTGAGCAGGAAAATCTCCTTAAGGAATTAGACAATGACTTTCTGAATGAATTCCTTTGCCTGCAAAACACAAAGCGGAGCCTTAAACAAAGTCCTACAAATGACCCAACACCTGAGTCAGATCCCACTCCAAGCTTGCACTGATGTTTCATCACAGCTTAAAGAATGCGAGTCCATGCGGCACACCATCCCCCCGAGTTCCCTCTGCAGCACCGTTCCATCTGGTCAGCTCAGGGAGCGTTCGCTGTGAATATATCTGTGCCCAATTACCAGGCAGCCGGGGTCGCGATACGTTATGGAGAGAATCCTTTGTGGAGATGTAACGGTTCAGGTAATGCTAACGCAACACAGCAACCTGCTCTCTCCTCCCAGGATGACGAAACACTCACTGCAAATCTACTCCACACACCTCGTCCCAACAAACCACTAATCAAGTACATCATCCAAGAGCATTTTTTTTCACCCAAAGACATTTGAATGACTCCTGGGTTTGGATATATGTGACCTGATCTGGCAAAACGAGTAAGCCTTAAAATGATATCTTGGCCAAAGCTGTATCTTAAACCGTAGTCAAGTTACAGTCGTTTGAATTCTGGCCTCACAGCACCATTTTCCACTGAAAAAACAAGGAAATACAACTTAAAGTTTTTTGTCAGTTTTTGTATGAACTTTTTTTCTTTAACAATCCATAGCATTCAAAGAGATGCACCCAAAAACAGAATTTTACTACAGCATTTAGATATTAAATCAGACTGAAGCTTCAATACTTTTCAAATAACTTGTATTTTTGTAAGTTTTGAGACTTAAACAGTTTATTATTATTTCCACAATGAAACTTTAATTTGTCCATGATGGAGATTAATTTTGAAGACCTTTTCTTTCATATAAGACCAAAAAAGAAAGATCGATATTTTTGATTTTTTTCAACATAATCGGCCCATCTCTAAATAAATAGAACGCCGACTTCCAACTCGCTTTGGCAGATCGGGTCGCATATGATTCTAGGGGAGAAAAATTGCTAAAGATTACGTTGAGCTTCTTCGTAGATCCACATCTCACTTAGAAAGATTATTCTTTCAAGATGGCCTACATTTTTCTTCATTCCTGTTGCAAGCGGGAGCTGTATTGTCTTGGGGGCTTGAGGACTGGTTTGAGAACCATCTCTCTATAGAACTCTTTGTGAAGCTGTGGAACGGAGAGTACCATAAAAACCGAAGCCTCATCAGAGGGAGAATGGCAACAGAAAACGAATGAAAACACGAGACGTGGTGGCGGATGCATAACTAAAAGCAAACCGAGATCACGGAGCGGCGATACAACGCTAATTGAGTTATCGCAGGTACTCAGCATTGATTGGTTGTATTTTGAGGAGCTCCTCCGGGAGCATCACCACGGATGGAATAATCAGTATTAATGCAAAGAGCTGACAAATGTCGAGACGTCGCATGCCGGAATCTTCTGGCAGCTGTTTGTTTACGCCATTTGCATGGGAAGGGAATCCATCAAGAAAAATAAGCACAAGCCATTACTATTTGAGGAGACTTGTCTCTTCAGCATTGGCAGCATTGGTCTGCTTAATGACGGAAGCGAGTTTAGCAAATGACTTCGCATGCCATTTAGTTTTGGTTTAAGGGATGGCGCTTGCCGTAGATCACTGGCTTTGTGAAAGATCGTCAAACTTTCTTGCCCTCCAGAAGCCCGAGAACAAAAAGGCAACCAAAACACTCTGGAAATATTTGAGATTAGACGGAAGTCATTAAGAGCCAATATAAGCTACCTCTCAAAAGTGTTGACAGCGACTTCCAGATGAAGAACAGAAAGAGAATAATGTCCGTTGCAGGAGGAAAGAAATATGCCTCGGCAAGCATATCATCAAATGCTTATTGCATCTGCTGTGCGAAGACAGAGAGACTAGGAAGCAAAAAGGCATTCATGGCTCTGCCATACCGGGCGCGGGGGTCTCTGTTGGGTTTTGGTGGACGCTTTGTTTGTCATGGGCATTCTTGGACGTGCACAAACACTCGCACACATTTACTCCCTCTCTCCCAGCTCTGCCGGCGTCTTTCTGGGTGAACTCTTTGTGTATTCTGTGTCTGACGCGGCACACAATAGCTAATGGCCAGCTGCCACCCAGCTCCAGAGATGACTCCAATCCCTTGGTGGAGTGCTGCAATATCTGCAGTAGTACGGAAACGCAAGCAATGTCTTCCATTGATTTACCATGGGAGAGCCATTACGAAGCAAACCATATGGTGTAATCTACCTCGCTGAGAAAATATGCATTGATCAAACATTTACAAATATTGTTTTGGGGGCCCGAGGGGCAAGACCACATGCCTCCAATAGAGTCTGGCGTAATGAAGCGAAGCCGGGATTCGATTTCGCTTCTCAAGTTTGCTGACAAAGTTGTCTCATGTATAAGGGCATGGCTATCAAGATGCTGGAGCAACGGAGCTGGGTTGTGGACAGCTGGTCGGGGCGATCCACATACACACACACACACACATGCATAGAGCAAGCCCCAGACTCCACACATGAATAATTGCAGACTTGAAAGTGGGTCTGACTCTCTTGCTCTGGAGGCCAGAGAATTATGTCCACTGGAAACAGTCCAAAATCAAGTCTACCTTTAATTATTGGGTTTGCGCTGATTAATATTCAATCAACCCAGCACCAAAGGAGTAAAAATGCTAGAATCTGGTTCAGTGTATTTAAACAAGTGTTGCTTGTGTGAGTTAGGTACACTTTCCAGTAAGTGCACACCGCACGCATTATCTGGCTGGTACCGGTGGACTGCGTTAGGAACACGTGTAGCTGATATTTCACATTCAGGATTCACGTAAACCGTTCCAAGAGTTGTTTTTCTTATTTCCCATTTTCTGCACAACGTGGCACCCAGGCTGAATAAACCCCAAAAGCACAAGCCGGAGATAAAAACCAATGGTGTGCATTTCTCCTTAAGAAGACACCCTCAGTCCGACACATTCAAATTAGCATTTAAATGGCCGGACTTCTTTTATCATCCAACTTTATTTGATGCCGCCGCAACAGCCCTGCATTTAGACAAAAGAGGAAATGTGAGGCGCCACAAATGAAGCTAAGCGCCGGTATTATTTTCAGCACTGGCTGAATAAGTCTTATATTGATATTCTTTCCCTTTTGAACATGAGACAAATTGAGTAAGATCTGCGCGGTAAATGTGCAGTTCAGCTGAAAACGTGTAACACCCCGCATTATTACAGGGTTAGGCTGTTAATAAACATCGCATTAATATTGTATGAGCACAATGATTAAGTAATACCTGATACAGCTGCAGCAAGATTAAAGGAGATTCTGTTATTCCGGTGCAAAACTGGTGCATCTGCGTTTTAGCTCAACCCAGCCCCATTCACCTGTCAAATCAATCATCAAACCCAGCCTTAAGCCCATTTCCCCAAGAGAAGGTCTGTGCATGATTTGGGATGTTTTATCCACTTTGGCAAATGTTGCTTTTTCTCTCTGACAGGGTTTGTTATGGTGTGTAACTTGCAGTGGCTGTTGTTGATTTAAGTATAGCTTTACAGGTTTAAAAACAGTTGTGGACTACTTTAAGCACCGATGTACATCACTCTGGAGAAGAGTGTCTGCTAAATGACATAAACGTAAACGTAAATGTTACTCTGCAAGCTTTCGAGCCCAGTATGTCAGCTGCTCTCAGTGGTGAGGGTAAGTCATGACACTGTTCCTACTAAGCTAACAAGAAGCATTGATTGCTAGCTGTGATGTTCCTTCCTTCCTCCATTTTCTGTTTCATTTAGGGATTAGAGCTTTTATTTTGATACTGAGCACACCTGTCTTAGATTTGTTTATATCATGTGTTGCAGCTGCCTGGTGTTGTCAGTGAAATTAGATTGATGTTAATTGGTTTAGAGCTTTGAGTTAGGGATATTTAAGTTTGTCTGTGGTGGACCTCAGTGTTGGTCCACCGTCACTCGGCTTTGTTTTTGAGTGTCTTTCCAATCTCCTTTTGTTTTGCTAACGTTTTCTGGCCCTCGTGCCTATTAACTTTGTTTTGAGGTAAATAAAAGATTCGAAATGGAAGTCTGCGAATGCGCCTGCCATCAATGTCTGGGAGATCTGAGGGGAACCTGTGCCACTAGCAATGCTCAGGAAGCTAATTTAGCCACGTACTTCAGAGTTTTCTGGGTTTCATTTACATTTACGGCATTTATCAGACGCTTTTATCCAAAGCAACTTCCATTCCCTACCTACAGGAGCAACTTGGGTTTAAGGGTCTTGCTCAGGTACCCAGTGTTGGTGCTGAAGGTAGGATTCGAACCCATGACCTCAAGTATCCTACCCATTGAGCTACCTCCACCCCAGGCAATGGGCTTTGCAAAAACAGACACATTTTTCTAGTCTTCAGTTTAGATAATTAGTAAAATTTGGTCATTTGAATGTGGAATATTGTTTTGTGATAAGTCTAGACAACCAAAACCATTGGATGAACAGAGAAATCGGGGTTGTCAGGATCGTTGGGGGATCAGCCAAGGTCGGGATAGAGACAAAATATTTTTACTGATGGGGCTGGGAGGTGAATATAAAACTTTTTGACAAGGGAGGCCTAGATATTTCACCCAGGAAAGCAGTGAAGAGGGTAAGGTGCTGTATACCAATAACAACAGTACAACACAAAGATTTTGGGGAGCTCAAAATCATTATATCCAAAACCTAGTGAACGAAAAGTTCTTGTTAAGAAGCTGATGCATATTTTTGCTTTCTAATGCATTCCGTCTGCCTGGCAGTAATATCATATAATAGTTCACTTTGGAGATGCTTCCCAAAACGTGATTTTAATGACCTAAATATTTAGTATTTCTTATAAAGAGTCAAATCTCATATGTGCCAGTTAGCTTCATGTGAAATGACTCGGTGTCTGTTGTGGGGTCCTTCCTCATTTCTTATGTATTTTTGGGGATAGAAACAAAGCAAAAAAACAAAATGAGCTCTGGAACGAAATGCTGTGTAATGATACTTCACCTCATTCACAGCAATTCATGTCACAGTTCTGGTGATCTGTCTGACGTCTCTTAATAATTCAGGGATTCTCTGTTGAGTGGCCTTTCCCTCCTGACTGACTTCCTTAGGTATTTCTGGAGCTGAGGTTCACACTGTGACAAAGCCGAAGCTACACTTACAGACATCCCTCTCCAATCGCGATCAAACCACAGACTCGGTCTGTCTGAACTCATGAGCCCGGAGAGCACCTAGCCGGTCTCGTCGCAGCCCTCTATCTCCACTCCCAAACAACTGGAGTCTGTCCCTCCAGGACTCCCATGATGCCCCACTCCAGTCAGCCACTTGTCATTACACACAAACCCCTCTGTCAGTCTTGGGCCACTGTGCGTCCGGCTGGCTCCGCCGAGCTCTTGGTCCTGTCAGAAAGAGCCGGGCCGCCCCACACACCCCGCGACCCAGACGCCTGTGCATTTTTAATGACTCTGCGAGTCATATTTGATCTGCGTTCACATAATTCTGCTCAAAGAAATGTCGCGAGTCAAGTGACAAATCAATCTTCCGGACGGTGACCAGGCAAGGCTTGGATGTCATGATAACTGAGGTTATTCGGGAAGGGGGGATAAAAAGTGAGGCAGCAATTCGTCTCCAATTCTCTTTCTTCTTCCTCCGAGTTCATATATATAGATATTAATATGGCTGGATGTGTTTTCTCGCTTATTGGTGCCCATAAAGCAGAATTATTCATGAATTATTGAAATGGGAAAAGTACACCATTAATCAGACGCTCATAAGCCGCTGACAGAGGAACAGCAAATTAGAATGTATGTCCTTTTAATGCGGCCACGGGATTCGGGAGAGGGGGCAGTACACACCTTGCCGCCTTTTAATGTGCAATCACTTAAGCTCAAGTCCAGCCAAGGGCAGCCGACAGCGCAGTTTCACCCAAGGTTATTTAATAGACTCCTCGCTCGTGTACTTCACTCTGCTGGAAGCTGAAGGCAGCAAACTCCTACTTAAGTGAGCAGCAACTGCTCTCCGAGACCATAGGCTGTAATAATCCTACAATAATACCACAGTCGCTCTTAGAAACTGAAATCCCCTCATAGTATCTTGAAGAAAGAAAGTGTAAACAAAATGTCAGAAAATTAGAAGTACAGAAACCTCAGGATCAGGACTCACGGATTCAGTCACACATGGTAGTTTATGTGGAAATTCCCACAATTATGTGAAAACTGCGAATACCATCTGTCTTTTTTGCCTTTTTTATATAAAATATATATTTTTGTCCCACAACATTCCGAGTTGCATATCTCGGTGGGGAAAGCACTCAGACACTTCAAACTCCACAGTTCAGTAGATCTCCAGGAGACCTTTCCCACAAGCCCTCGTTTGTATTTTTTAGTTCGAGTAGATCAGGGGCCAATACCAGAAAACTGCTCCTCTCGCCGCAGTGTCCCAATACTTATTTCCCATAAACTTCCGAAATTTAAATTCAAATACAGGTTTAACTTTACATGGTAAAGCAGACCAGATAAGGGCACATATTTACTGGGACCAGATAAGGGCACATATTTAGGGTTTACACTATAAACATAGGCATTTCTTTTTAACCAAAACACAACACGGCGTTTCACTAAAACCCTATGGAAATTAACTGGAATAAAGGTGTTTTTATTCAAACACCCCCTTTCTGTTGGCCTTAAATCACCATTCTACCACCAGGATGGACATTTACTCATCAAATATTGTAATCCGATTTATAATTTTAACCCAAGTGAAACATTTAAATGTAACTGAATGAAAATCTTAACGCTGAACTAAAGGACTGAAGGACCTTCATACAGCCACTGCGAAAAAGGGTTAATAGCTAAATACAGTGTGTTTAATGGGACAAAGCCATTTTTTTTGTGGTCTGTGGAGAGATCGTAACCGTGACTTCTGTGTAACACAGCCCACAGCCTCAAGAACAGAGACTCCTTGACAGGAGTACGCCTGCAATCTCACTCTTTTGTTTTCGCCATTGACATACATTACGGCCCGAAGAACCGGGACGATGTCTGGTCTGGTGGCCCGAGTCGGGCATTTGGTCATTCTCATCGAAAAGTCATTACCGCACGAGCCTCCCCGTGTCAGCCAAATTATACCTTGGGGAGAGAGGGGGGATGCAGGGGTGGAGGTGAGGGAGACACACATCGACAGACATTCCGACAAGAGATGGGTCTCTGAGCTGAAATTGGTTCGACAGCGCAGTCACTGTCAGGATCATTACACCACCTCTAAACGACACCCTGTCACACTCGGCAGGAAAAATACACACCTTCAAAAAAGTACAGAACTTCATCAAGATTCCCGAACTGACAGCTGCAGGGCGATGCAGGAGATGAAATGTCATCGGCGTGAGAAGACACTGCCGCCGGTCCAGAGCTGCTGCTGCTGTCCTGCTGCACTAATCGAGTGTAATTTCACAATAATCTGTGGAAGCATGTTCTCCTTTCACATGACACATTTCCTAGACGAGTGAGAGCCAGTCAATAACTTCTGCAATAATAAAACATCAGATAGTCACACAACGCTGGTAGAGTTCATTCATCACATCTCAGGCAGACCGAGTTCCATCACAACCTTAAACTGTTCACGACTTTTCATCAGTGCCATCACAACTTTACACTCTTCGTTAAAACATAAGTGTAACCGTATTTGGCCTCCGGTCTGTTACTTAGTTCTATCAACAGCAACTAGCACTTTAGTCTGTTTTCTGTACGTTTGCACACCTCAGATCATGTAGTAGCTGTGTCTGAAAAGTGCACTTGTTCACTATGTAGGGCACTATGTAGTGTGTCAGCCATTTAGTAGTGTTCCAACCGAAATTTCCATATCGCTAAGATCTGGCGCTTCTCTTTCGTTCTCTTGTTCACTAGCTAGCCCCCTAACACTATGTAGTGAACTAGTGAACAAGTGCACTTTTCGGACAGCTAATATTTAGTAGTGTATTTGCGGAAGCAATCACAATAGAGTTCGACTCAGGTTTATTTTTTCGTGTTGCCTCTTCTCGTCTGAGCTCAAACTGAATTCAACGTAATACATCATCAATATCTGGTGCAGTGTGTGAGGGGCTGAGAATTGATCATTTTTGAGGTCGAGTTGCCTCTATAATGTAGTGGGGGGGCGGACAGTCAACACACCTTCTAAATGTGCATCAGAGAATCTGACATGATGGATATGGCAGCAGCAAAGCAGCAAAACGCAGAGAAACACAAACACGGAAAAGTAAACAAGGAGCAAAACACACAGCCGAGTCATTTACAGACACCAAAGCTGGGGTCAGTTATAAAAGAGATGTGTGTCGCTGCTTGCTGTGGTTCTATCAAAAATAATCAGCCCGGGAATGCAGCTACAGCCATCCTTCCCCATAAATGGCTTGGTAAGAGTTGCCAATTTTGCACCCCCTAGTGGTGCAGTGCTGCAGTGGTGCAGGGCCCTGGTTTTATAGGGATCACATGACCTTACTTAATCTTTTCTCATGGGAATGCATCTAGTTTACACTTGTACTGTTTACTTGAAGATATGTTTTCTACACATCTCTTAATGCTCTTTGAATTTTCTCTTTAATTTATCGTAACTATTGTCTCAAAGATTCCACTATACAGTGTGCTTGTATGAGTGGGTATGTGACGAATAAATAACCTTGAATCTTCTCCACACCTCTTATTCGAAAGAGTAGTGGATTGTTTTGAAGAGGTTTCCTTCTGAGAAGATTTGGGATTTTGCAGCAGAGAGAGGAGATTACAGAGTGAGTTTAGAGAAGGTAGCATTTAATATTTAACTGTAACCCAAATCCAGCTGCAGACCCAGTTTGTTTTGCCACTGAAAGCACTGTCTATACTCAGCGCAGACTGTCAGTGTTTCCTGAGGCCAGAGCTGTCTAACTCTATTCCCTTGCTAAGCGGCTCTTGCAAGCCAACCGTATCCCCTATCGCATCTCGGCCTGTTCTGACACTTCACACTGTGGGTGGTCTTGAGGAAGTGAAGAAAGAGGGAGAGGATGAGAAAAGAGGAAGAAAGGCAAGAGGAAGTGGAGACGAAAAAGCAGGGAAGGGGAGAAAGAGGGTAGAGAAGAAATAAAAGAAGTAAGAGGAGTGATGCATGGACAGATAGAGAAGGAAAAACGAGAAAGAGGATGCAAATCGATGAAAAAGATACAGAGGAAGAGAAACTGGGAAAAAATCTGCATAAAGAGGAAGAACACAAGAATAACAGAGAGGTATAAGAGGAGGACGAGAAGAAATTGAGGAAGACAATGGAAAAGATGAAAAAGAGAAAAGAAAAGAGGAGGACACAAAGAATAAGAGAAACAAAAGAAGGAGGAAAAGAGGAGTGGAAAGCGATGAAACAAGAGGCACAGAGAGAGAACTGAGGATGAAAAGAGAGGAAGGAATGGAGGAAGAGAAATTAAGGAATTGGGATAAAAAAACAAGGGGAGGAGGGGAAGAAAGGAGGAGGAAATGGAAGTGGTGGAGCAAGAGGAAGAACAGAAGGAGGAGGAAAAGCAAAAGAAGAAGGAGCGGAAGAAGTAAAAGAGTGGAAGGAAGAGAATGATGGCGAGGATAAACAAAGGAAGATGACAGAAGACAAAAGAAGAAAGGAGGAAGAAAGGAGAAGAAAGGAGGAGCAGTGGAAATGGAGGAAGCAGACAAGAAGAGGAGGAGAAACAGGCAGAGGGAGAAGATGAGGAGGAAGAAGGAGAAGAAGGAAGCGGAGTAGAAATAGAAGAGGAGGAAAAGGAGGAAGATGAGGAAGAGGAGAAGGAGGAGGAAGATGATGAGGAAGAGGAGGAGGAAGAGGAGGAAGAGGAAGAAGTTGAGGAAGAGAAGGATGAGGAAGAGGAGGAAGGTGAGGAAGAGGAGAAGGAGGAGAAAGAGGATGAGGAAGAGGAGGAAGATGAGAAAGAGGAGAAGGAGGAGGAAGAGG
>JBBPDH010000130.1:14129016-14139935 GCA_037974565.1 Clupeocharax schoutedeni
AGCAGGGGGCAGCAGGAACACGGCGCCGGGGAGCAGTGTGTGGGACGGTACCTTGCTCAGGGTACCTCAGTGGTGCGTAGCGGTCTTGGGAATCGAACCCAGACTTTCTGATCGCAGGGCGGATGCCTTAACCACTAGACCACTAGGAAGTTCTCCTTATTGGAACCAAATCAGCATTATCCAAAGCTGACAGTATCTGTATTGAGCAGGTTGAGTGTCTGGGTGTCATCCCCGACAGTACTCTTTCTTTTCTCATATCAGTAACTTTACCCAGTCTGTGTCTCTTCACCTTCGTAATATCAACCGTCTCCGTCCCTCTCTAACCCCTCCCCCCACTGCCGCCGTCCTCGTCCACAGTCTCCTCACTTCTCGTTTGAATTATTAACTCCCTCCTTTTCAGTCTCCCTCAAAAAACTGGTCCAGAATTCATCCGCCCGCATCGTTACCGGAACTCCTCCTGTCCATCATTTAACTCCCGTCTTGTAGCTACACTGGCTCCTGGTTACACTTCCGGTTGAATTCAAAATTATATTGTTAACCTTCAAGACCATTCACAGCCTCTCCCTTCCATATCTATCAACATCCTTCATGTTCCCACTCCCTCTCGTACCCTCAGATCCTCCTCCATCCACTTAACTGTCCCTTCTGCCCGTCTCACCACTAGGGGGAGCTCTCAGCCGCTCTGCTCCCCGGCTCTGGAACTCACTACCACCCGACTTTAGAAACATCAATTCACTATTACACTTTAAATCCACACTCAATCACGCGTAATTCATCTGCAGTGTCTAAATGGTTGAAATTAATACGCTTTTTAAATCTTGTCTGTAATTGTTTTTACTGTTTATAGCACTTGTTTTATTGTACCGTGTCCTTGTGTGCCAGAAAGGCGCTTATAAATAAAACGCATTATTATTATTTACGCCGCTGGAGCCGAGGTCAACGACGACACTTTGACACACTGAAGTATCTGATGAATCGGAGCAGAGAAGATAAAAGAATTAAAGCTTCACACGTTTAGACGATGCATCAATCGCTTTAGAGCTGTTTTTTTCTTAATTTATTACTAAATTATCAGCCAACAAAGCTGATATTTATTACTAAAGGCAGAAAAAAAGTCGAGTGACACCTAAGCCCCCCCACACTGGCCTGGGGGAGAACTGTCAGTCAGCCTTGTCTGCCACCTTTGTGATTGACTGCTTCCCATTTAATAAATACATCACTCCGGGTCCAATTAAAGTGCCGCAGTATCTGGCATTAAGCGAGAAAAAGCCCCAACAGCTCCTCGACCCGTCTGTCTGCGGAACCTTGTGAAGCAAATAGTTACACAGTGTCTCTTGTTCAGTGCCTGCACTTTGGGGACACATTTTCTAGGTTTTTTTGCCAGAGTTTTAATTGGGGATCTGAGGCCTGCACAGTGAAGTCCCCAGTCTAATTTTAACGGAGCCAGAAACACTAGATAGGACTCGGCGGGCCCAAAACGAGCACAGGTCGTGCCTTCGGAGGCCGTCTCTACACCAGAGAGTGTGGCGTCTATGTGGGTGAGTGTGAGTATATTTGGTTTTAATGCCTTCCTCGGGACCTCACGGGGATGTGAATGCGTGAACGCTCCACCAGTCCGTCGGTCGTAATGAGATTTCTTCTTGTTTTCGAAGTGAGCCGGGTGACTTTGAAGATGTAAAGTTCCCAAGCATGATGTAAAACCTGCCGAATTACATTTTTCTGTCCAACCCAAGAACCATTCAGGATCCTTTATTATTTATTAAAAAGGGGCTTTTCCGCACGTAAACTGGAGCTGTGCTGTACCAAACCCATACTGCGGTGGCAGGACAGTAGTTTAGATGTTCCACTGTGGGGTTTAGCCCAGTGACAGAGTTTCTGATGCATTAGTAGTGCTGTTTCTTTCCAAAACTGCATCGAACCATCATGTAGTCGAACAGTCGTTACGTTTTTTCTCTCAGAATAGCTTTTGTTATTGTGGTCTTTTATTAGTCTTAGGGGGGTTACATTCCAAGAGCACCCATGTATATTGATAAAATGTGTTGTGTTTTGGTACCAAAAAAAAGAATTAAAATGCCTATTTTTATAGAGTAACCCTAAATCTGTTCACATTTTATTTTAAACTCAGTTTAATGCATTACCCTTAAAGAGAAAACCGTTAGCATTAGCAGTTAGCATTAGCAGCATGTAAAGACTCGTCCACAAAAGAAAGGTTGAAATAACTCTCTCTACCCACATGTTCAGACAGAGCACAGCTTACTAATACTGAATACACTGAGATAACTGTTGAACATTGGGGGGGTTTAAAACACTAAAATACGAGGACAAGACACTGAGTCATGCTACATGCTGCAGCAGCTTCTTCTTCTTTTTATGGCGGTTGACAACTTTTCAGTGTATTACTGCCACCGCTGGACTGGAGGAGGTACTACAGTTCGGTTCTCAGAAAAAATCTGCGCTAGACTGAATCGGCGAATGCTGATCCGTGTAAAACTGAGGGGTTACTGTTTAGCGTAAGGGCCCTTTAAAGACGGTCAGTTATTGATGTAAAGGCCTTTATTCTGAGCTGAGGACGAGATCGTGTCCCCTGTAAGAACGCTGTTCGGATCTCTGCTGTAGCCCTGATAGAACAGAAGTGTGTGTGTCCGTTAGCTTCGAGCCCGATTTGATCCGGGAATAGCTGGAGTAATTACGCTAATGCCGGAAATAAAAAGTTACGGGCAAAGTCAGCGGAAGCCCTCCTTTTCACGTTGACCCTTATTCGTATTATGCTGGACATTTACAGGCCTGCGCCGAGAGCAAGTATCGATTTCATAGAAGGGCATAAAAAGGGTCGCTGGAAATGTGAACAAACAAAGCAAAGGTCACACAGAAGTTGATGACGAGGCTGCCAGAAAACTTTAAACTGTAAAACCAATTCTACTCCAGCGGAGTGTGAGAAATGTAGGCTTGCGTGTTTTGTAGAGACAGCATCTTTGTCTCGTTATTAACTCAACCGTGTGAATAACTGCCGCCCTCCCCTCTTTGTTTACCATATGAAAGACATCCTTGGCTGCCTCGCAGGTAATAGGCTTCTAAGACAAAGCAGTCAAGAATGTGGACCATGGTAATAGCTTAGCGAGCATCATTGCTCTTTATTGATTACCACTAACATCTTCTAAGTCCTGAATCGGCTTGAGTAAACTCCTAATTCCTGCCTATTAGGGACAATTTTGTTTGATGCGGCCTCCCAAGGTTAGATGAGGTTAGTCCTCTTCATCTTACAGCGTGCAGCCATTATTCCAGACGGCATTACTGACGTTATTAGTCTCTCGTTACTGTGCCTGGTCAGTGGCGTGTTGTGTAGTGTCATATGCAAAACTTTTTCATTTGCACACCATCCTGTAAAGAGAACCTCAGTATCCAGATGCCAAAGTGATGGCACTGTAGAACTCAGGCTGGTAGTAGGACCTTAAGACTGGTACCAATGGGGCTTTATGGGTTTTTTGGGAATTCCCAGTGGGAATGTAGGGAATTCTTTCCTCCTCCAGGTGAGGATAAAGCCATCGGACACTTTTACATCTTCAGTAAATACACTAGAGTGTGGACTAGGATGGTGCATTGATCTGTTGATTGCTGCTGTTCTTTATAGTTTTATAGTTGTTTTAGTTATTATTTTCTAAGTAGTAATGACAACACGTTTTTCAGAGAAAATGTAACAAAAAATTTAATTACATTTAATAATTTTATTCAAAAGTAAGATATTTCAAAACATTTCCACTCATATTTTTACACTTTTGGAGAAAACATGTAAGAATTATATTTGAAAAAAAAAAAAACATTATTAGTAATGCATTAATAACTGAGAAAAGATGAACAGAAAACCTACTGTAACCAGTGCGTCCATCTAACTATCATAGCAGGTAGCTAATTAGCGGGATTAGAAGGATAAATTGACGTGATCAGACATTCCACCGGTTCCTGTTTAGGTTGGTTCTTGATTAGCGCGGTGTAAAAAGGGCCGCATGCAACTGATGGATATTTTGCCGTGCCCGCCCTCAGACTCACTTGGGCCCGCCCTGATAAAACGAGCCCGTCATCCACCAAATGTTTACAACATTGTTTTTGAAAAAATACTAATAATCGCAGGCTGCTATGATTCATAGTTTTTCTTTTCCAATAAAATATTTAATGTCACAGACGAGCTCACAGAAGAGGTTGACCGATCTCCATCTACGAGCAAGCATGTATCCGCTAGCCGGGGGGCGGGGCCGAGATCACAGGCGGCTGAACTAGGCCCGGAGGATCTGGGTGCTGAAAAACTCTCCCAGACGAAGTTTCTCAGGCAAAAACAGATCGTTCAGCAGCGACTGGTGTGCAGACTGAGACTGGTGAGAGCACTGTGTTAAAAGAGACGCTGCATTCTGATAAATAAAAAGAACTCAAATCAGCTCTTGGTGTATATTACTGCGTCACGTGTGTTTATTTGAACGACTCCTAGCTGCTAAACTGTACCTACAGAATGCCTATAAAATGCGTGCCCCCCCCAAAGCAATGCAAGGCCCGTCCGCAAATCTGTGTCTGGCGCTGGGTCTGTGTGACACATCATAATGAATAGAAGTAACATATTTGGACGTTAAAGTAAGGCGTGACCGTTTTGGTGGCAGTCATAATTTGATGTCGTATCAAATCTAGGATCCACAGTGGGATTCGCAGTGGGCGGGGCTTGTCGAGACTGGTGTCGGCACGCTAAAGCATTCGTCCAATCAAATCTGTGACATTTATCAGAGACTATACCACCATCGTGTGAGTGCTGTAAACATAACAGATGGTCGTCGTCGTGACAATAGTTCTGTTTATTCTTCCCCTGACGTGAGTTATCTGGAGCTCTAGTGCGCCGCCAGATGTGTATCTAGTTGTAGTGTTGAATATGGAAAAATGGTGAGAAGTTCTGTAGTGTTTCGAAGGTTCAGCTTGAGCTTCTACTGCAAATCAGCTGTCTTGGAGGAATCCTAGGTGAGAAACTGAACCCACAGATTTGCACTGAAGTCGACCAGCCTGGCCGTATTCTGAGCCTTTCCTCAGTTTTGTAGCTGAGCTAATGAGGCTTGGAGCTCCTGTACTGTGTGTCGGGTGCAAAACCTTGAAATTGAACCTTGAGTTGAAACGTGGCCGGCTAATAAGATTTTTCAGTCTGAGGCCCTTTTTGAAATTCCTCTGCCGAGGTAGCGGCCCAGGTTTGGGACTGTGTTCCCGTAATAGAGTGAGCAACAGCTGGCCTGGACGGAGCGAACAGCTTAACCCGTTAACCCTGGAGAAAGTGCAGTACGGCGTCCATTTCAGGCTTAATTGGTGTTTGTAGCTGGGGGCTATAAAGCTGTTGCGTCTTCCTTTGCGGCCTGGGCCGTACCACCTGCCCGGAAGGAGGGGGGGCTGGGCTTTAGCAAACCGTGCCCTGCCATAAATCAAGGCTTTCACACTCCAGGCATATGAAGGCTCAGCCTTGATAAGTGTGCCCTCATTGATCCGTCTGGGGACGGGGACAGAAACTGTGCCACCCTGGTCGCCATAAGGGTTAACGAGAAAAGTTAATCAGAAAACCTACTGTAACCAGTGCGTCCATCTAACTATCATGGCAGGTAGCTAATTAGCGCGATTAGCATTCCATTTAGGTCGGTTCTTGATTACCGCGGTGTAAAAAGGGCCGCATGCAACTGATGGATATTTTGTAGCTGTCATAAGAAACCTGTAAACAGTTTCAGACATTTTATGCCATTTGAGAATTCCCACGGTGAACACATTGTAACGAATGGAATTAACAAATACCTGCCCAGAAGGAGGAGGGAGGGGGGTCTGGGCTCTAGCAAACCGTGCCCCACCATAAATAAATGTTTTCACACTCCAAGCGGACGAAGGCTCAGTCTTGATAAGTGTGCCGTCATTGATCCGACTGGGGACGCCAGGCGGGGGCGGAAACGATGCCACCCTGGTCGCCGTAAGCCGAGGTGCATCATATTTCATTTACATGCTTTTTGTATGATTTATGTGACCAATACTGAACACCGAAGTACTCTTAATCTACCCGGAAGCTTCTCGCAAAAGCGTCTTGCCACGCATCTGGAAGTGATAGAACTTGGTCTCCGTCTTTCTCCGTGTCTCTCTTGCTTTCTTTCGTTCCTCCTCTCTTTTTTATGGCCTGTAATCGATCTGCACTTAAGCCCCCAGAGAGATAATCAGTTTGTCAAAGGGCTGAATGGGCCTCCATCAATCCCCGGGCTCCGCATTGTGTACCTGTGATATCCCGGCGGCTCTGGGCTTTGTCATCTGAAACGTGTTTTGGAAATCAATTAAAGTGTCTCTTTTTGGCTCCATCGAGCGAGAGGAGCAAGGAGAGAGATCCCTCAGGTCCCCGGCGAGAAAGCGAGAGAGAGAAAGAGAGCGCGCGCCGGAGGAAGGATGAGTCCCCCGGGTGTGAGGAGGGTGAGGATTCAGACAGGCTGATTAGGCTGAACGTGCCTCCTGTAACAAGGGTTCTGCGAGCCGTGTTCCTCAGAGGACACAGGTGCTTTATTCCCCCAGGGGCGGGGCCCAGGGACTCCGAGCCCTGATTGGTCCGGGTTTTCCTAACCATCGGCTCGTCCGTCTGCTAAGCGCCTACCTTCATTACTCATGTATCCTGTGAACACCATGGTAACGCGACCATGGTAACAACATCAGTACCGCTTGGCAGCCATACAGCATTACAACTCTCTCTCTCTCTCTGTCTGTCTCTTTCTTTCTCTCTCTCTCTCTTTCTGTCTCTCTCTTTCTCTTTTTTGTCTTTCTCTCTCTTGTTCTTTCTTGTCTTTCTTCATCTACACTTCTATCTATTTCTGTCTTCTTTGACTCTCATTCTCCCTTCTTTGACTCTCTCTCTCTGTCTCTCTCTCTCTCTCTCTCACTTTTCCCTCGGAAGGGAAGATGTGACAGGGCGTTTATCATTGTCTGCTGAAAACTGGGGAGAGACAGAGAGAGAAAAATGATAAAGCGTGAAAGTGTGAGATCAGAGAGAGAGAGAGAGGAGCAGCATGGGAGGAAAAAAGCATTCGCGCCTATTCATGACACCGTTATCCCGGGCTAAGTGAAAGGAGGTGTGCTGACAGCAGGTGTGTGTGTGCTTTGATTAATGGACAGAATGAGTGATTGTGACAGGACAGGTGACCAAACGGGAGGGACACGCGTTTTCCCCGCAGCGCCTCTAACAGCTGCCTCGCTCGGCATTCTGGGATATTTTCTGTGTTGCCGTTCAGGTGTGTTAGGAGTCAGCAGGCAAAAGACATTCCGCCTCGCGCTGCATAAACGGAAGCAGACCCTGTGTGTGTGTGTGTGTGTGTGTGTGAGTGTGTGTCGGTGACTCACTGGTCAGCTTGTGTGTTTCTGTGGGGATCGTTCAGAAGGATGAATGGTGCTCCATATTAGCGCTGTCGCCTCACATCCAGGAGGTCCTGGCTTGATCCCTGCCTGGGGCCATTGAGGGTCTTCTCTGTGTGGAGTGTGGATGTTCTTCACATATCTGCGTGGGTGTCCTCCAGTGTCTCTGGCCCCGCCTACAGTCCAGAGACGTGCATGTCAGGTGAGCTGGAGATGCCAGTTTGCCGCTCGGTCTGTGTGTCTGCCCTGTGATGGACTCAGGGTGTTTCTCTATGAGCACTGGGTCCAGGCCCAGGACCTCCCACAGCTCTGGTTAAGGCTTCAGTGCATCACATGGTTGCACCACTGACTACTTTCCATTACATTTTCTAACTGCTGATGTAACAAGATTACAGCTGAAACACCATCATCTTGGTGTGTCTGGTGGTTAGGGCAGTTACGCACCTCTGAGGTACCCTGAGCACGGTATGGCCCTCACACACTGGGTTAAATGGGTTAAGTGCAGAATGTGTGCTGTTGTGTTCACATGTGACAGAATTGTCACTTTCACTTATCTTTACATTTAGAGCTTTATATTTACACTTCTTTATATTTGACAGTCGACCCATAACTAAACTGCGAAAAGCTGATGGACCAACTGACAGGCGGCGTGTCGATGATGGACACTCAAGAGCACAAACTCCTCCAATAATGGGCTAACGGCTGGTTCAGCAGTTCAGACAATGGGTGGATGGATGGTTTTCCATATTGATGTATAAAAAGTGTGGAGGGCTCTCTGGCGGTCTGGGGCTCGCTGTTTATTAACAATATGAAAAGTTTTATAACATGCAAATAAGATGACATCTACCTAATTATACACACATCTGCACATTAAAAAGCAATTAGGCCTTTGACTGGTGTTATGATTTCTGTCATCGTGGAGGATTTCACAGATCTGATTATTAAAATCCCGTCGTCTTATTGTTCAGTCGAGAAAGAAAATAGCCACATTATCCATAAAAGAGCTCGGAGAACACGCGCCATCTGTGTGACGGTTGTTATTAGTGAAAGGGAAACATTTGGATATTCAAGTTGGATGTTTCAGGAAATGAGCTTTGCGGTGATTTATAGCCCAACATGGTTGTTCCAAGCCTTCACTGAAGTTTCTACATTTTGGAAATTACAGTTAGACGCGAGGGGACATGAATTGACTAAATACACCGGTGAGTGTTGAGTTTTGACATTTTTTGAGGAGAGCTGAGGGTCCATATGAATAAATTATTTTTTTCTGTTTTCTTCGTCTACTCAAAATGATACAGCATCTTTGTGTATAGTGAAAGGCGCTTTATAAATGAAATGTATTATTATTATTATGGCAGTGCATTTAAAGTCGCACAACACTTTCCTTCGGTGGAGATTAAAAGGGGGAAGGTTTTGGGTGAATAACTCTGGACCCCCGTGGGCTGGGGGGCCAAACGAGGGCTTGTTGGAAAGGTCTCATGGAGATCTAGCCATGTCACGGCTCGGAAAGTCTCTGCTCTCGGGACCAGTGCACCAGTTCTGTGGGGGTCGGAGCTTCGCTACCGGCCATATTCGATAGGTCTGGGGGAGCTGAGGGTCAATGTAAAATTTCATGACGCTAGATTCACCCCCAGCTGAGTTACGGGGCTGTCATGTAAACACTGGGTCCTCCAGGTAGCCGGGGGAGGGGCTGCCCACTGCAATGCCTGTTGAAAATTGTTGTAGACTGCCGGCGATTTCTGTGAACTGGCAGATACGAAACTGTCATTTAAATATCGCTACTAGTGCTAATAATATCAATCTCCATTCTAAACTTTAGTATGGAGTAGTATCTGAGAATCGATTTTTTTGACGGCCTTAATAGATGCATTTTATCCAAAGCAGTCGTTGCCAATTTTTACCTTTACCATCATGACGTCTGGTGTCCGGAATGATGTGGATAAATAACGAAGCTTTGTAACGGTGAAAATAAAGGGTTTTTTTTATTTGAAAAGACCTCAGGGTTAATAACATGACAAACAATTACGATGAAAAGATTAGTGATATTTATTGTCCCTCTTTGTTCCTACGAAACTGGAAATATTGATTAAAGCCTCCAGGAACGCCTTGCCTTGTCTGCATGTTGGTCTGTGCTGCAGTTATTATTATTATTATTGAATGAAATCACAGAAAAGGTGAATATTGTGACAGGTAATTCCAAACTTTTGAACAGAACTGTGTACTGGACAAAGCGCGAGAGGAAGCAAGAGAGAGAGGGAGAGAGAGAGAGGGATGGATAGAGAGTCCCTTGCTGCTGCTGAGGGTTTTACCGCAGGACGGGTCATCAGCCAATTAAACCCCTGTCTGCTTCCTCTATTCTCAGCGGCTCCCAACCAACTAGCGCTCATCTTTAATCAGAACACACAGGCAGCTCTAACACAACTCCACCCCCCACCACCACCCTTCTCATTTCGTCCATCATCCCTCTCTCGTCTCTCACAATTGTGCCTATTTTTTACCCATCACTGTGCTTTCTGTCCTCCTCTTGTTCCCTCTCTCCACCTGTTCTTTCTTTTTCGTTCTTTCTCTCTTTCTGCCCTTTGCTCGTTCCCTCCCTTCAGCCCGAACAAGGTGTCATTCAAATGCTAATGCCCAACCCCAATTACGCCGGCACATGTGGTAATGTCTGTATCGGCACGGAGGAGGTTTCTAAAGCCCATTGTGCTGCGGCACACCAGGCTTATCACTCGCGATCCGTCCGCCGCTTCATCTTCACACTCCTCTCTAATAAACTTCAGCATAATATGCGGCAGAACAGCCATAATGCTTCAACACCAGCACATGTTCCAGTCCAGGCACTATATTCTGCTGTATTCTTACCCTTCACTCTTTAATGCGTCGTCTGAAACCAGGCATTTTCATTTCTCTCTCTTTTTTTCCCCGCTAAAAAGGAAATGACAAAGTGCAAGATGGCACCTAGCATCATTAAATTGCACCTGAGGAGAGCAAAGCACATTTTAAAAAGCAAATGTGTTAACATCTAACCAGGACTTTGCAGGGCAAGGTTCGCCAGGATAGCCAGCTCTCGTAATCTAAGGCTACAGAAGTGCAGGAGTAGTAGGAGTGGTGATAGGAGTAGGAGTAGTGGGTGTAGGGGTAGCAGTGGGTGTAGTATTAGGAGCAGTGCGAGTGGAGGTAGCAGGGGGTGTAGTAGTAGGAGTAGGTGTAGCAGGGGGTGTAATTAGGAGGAGTAGTGGGTGTAGTATTAAGCGGAGTAGGAGTAGGGGTAGCTGTGGGTGTAGTATGAGAAGGAGCAGTGGGTGTAGTATTAGGCAGAGTAGGAGTAGCTGTGGGTGTAGTATGAGAAGGAGCAGTGGGTGTAGTATCAGGATCAGTAGTCAGAGTAGAGTGAATAGTAGCAGTATTAGTAGTGGGAGTGGAGGTAGCAGTGGGTGTAGTATTAAAAGGAGAATAGGATGTAGTATTAGAAGGAGCAGTGGGTGTAGTATTAGGCGGAGTAGGAGTAGGGTTAGCTGTGGGTGTAGTATTAGAAG
>JBBPDH010000130.1:14167041-14177169 GCA_037974565.1 Clupeocharax schoutedeni
TCTAATCTACAGTAGAGATTCTAGATGTTCAGCTCTAATCTACAGTAGAGATTCTAGATGTTCAGCTCTAATCTACAGTAGAGATTTCTTGAGGTTCCTTAACTGCAGCACATATTTCTAGATCTTCTGCATTGCCCTGAGATGGGATTTAACCATAGATGAGATTTCTACAGCTCATGAGTTGGAGCCGCATGCCATCATGGTGTCAGCGAGGCGAGATATTAGGAATTCCGGGGAGGGGGGCCCGGAGAGCGTCTGCGGATGAGTGCGGAGGGCGTTCCTGCTTCGATTAAACAGCACATTATGTAGAGGCAGTCTCTCCAGGGGCCGTCCGGCGACTGATCCGTCTCCCCATGATTTATCATTATGGCAGACTGGCAGCTTTTACACACAATAACAGCTCCTTTTATCGCCCTCTTCAAACATGCAAGCACTCCTCTCACATGGCTGCCAAGTCCAGGCCGGCTCTTAAGTGGAATGGGTGTCATTCTGTTTCATTGTCTCACTTTTATTAGCACTCCCCTCCCTACCCCACCACCCCGCACCACCTCCCCACCCAGTTCAGCAGTTAGTGAATGAGCCAGTGGGAACTGCAGCACCAATTCCCATTTATTGGCAGTTAGGTGATGTCATCTCGCCGCAAATCACATTACAGAAAGACGACTTTAGTGCTAAACTTTAATGTCATCCGCAGGGAAACCACCCGAAGTGCTTAACACCCAGAGTGCACTGGGCTCCATGACTGACGGACGAAAAGCATGATCATCAGAAAAGGGGTTTTATAAAATGTGGGAAGTTTTAAAAATCAACCCCTGAAATCTACAGAAACTCTCGCTCTGCTAAAGCCATAAGGGGGTTCTCCACTGACTGGTTCCAGCTCGGTCCGGTCCAGTTCCTTTCTACTCTGTTCAGTTTGGTTTTGGACCTACAGTTTTACACTACAACTGGTTGCTATAGCGACCAAACATTCTGAGCAGCAGCGCGAGCGGAGGCTCTAAGCTGAGGTAAACAACCCGCATCATTACAATCGCCAGCATAACAGTGTGTAGTATGGCAGCATTATGATCAAATAAACAGCATAACAACTCCTTTGTGCACTTTTGTGAACAGATTGTGAATATAGTCACTAATCAGTCGCACGTTTCGGAGAGGAGATCGTTCGTCCACTTCAGCGTCGTGTGTAAAATGTTAATCCTTGTTTTTCTGCATGTCTGCAGTTTTCAGACCGTCTCTGTTCAAAGTGAGGTTTTATTTCGGCTCAGGTCTGGGATTTGTGCTGTTCGGCTTTTTGTTTCTGCACCGCAGACATGAGCAGCCTCGCAAGAGCCAGGAGGAGAAGCACGGCTTTGCTCTGACTTTGATTAGTCCGGTCTGGTGAACTGTGAAGATTTGCAGACTGTGGGATTGATTATCCGAGTCTGCCACGCTGCGTGTATCTGTGGTCTAAAAGCTGAGGGAATGCAGATGAGCCCCGTTCATACTGACGCACTGTCTTATCAGAGAGAGAGAGAGAGAGAGAGAGAGAGACAGGGAGACAGAGATAGAGGGGTGAGAGAGAGAGGGAGAGAGAGTGACAGACAGACATGGAGAAAGAGAGAGGGTGAGAGAGAGGGAGACACAGAGACAGCGAGAGTGGGGAAGAAGCAAATGGGCAGAGATAAAGAAGGAAAGGAGAAAGAGGGAGAGAATGAAAGGGGAGAGTGAGTGAGAGATAGAGAAGGAAAGGGAGAGAGAGAGAGAGAGAAGGAAACCGAGAGAGGGAGAAGAAAAGGGGAGAGTAGGTGAGAGAGGGAAGGAATGGGAGAGAGAAGGAAAGGGGGAGTGGGTGAGAGAGAGAAGGATGGGAGAGATGAAGCAGGAATCAGGAGAAGAAAGAAGGGAGACTAGAAAGAGATGGGAAGAAAAGGATCAAGGTGAGAAGATGGAGGGAGGAGAAGATGACGGATGAGCCGATGGAGGGATAAGAAGCTGGAGGGTTAAGAAGATAGAAGGATGAGGTGATGGAGGGATGAACCTATGGAGGGATAAGATGACGGAGGGATGAGATGATGGCGGCATGAGCCGATGGAGGTATGAGCCGATGGAAGGATGAGCCGATGGAAGGATGAGATGATGGAGGGATGAGAAGATGGAGAGATGAGATGATGGAGGGATGAACCGATGGAGGGATGAACCAATGGAGGGATGAGAAGATGGAGAGATGAGATGATGGAGGGATGAGATGATGGAGGGATGAGCTGATGGAGGGATAAGAAGATGGAGAGATGAGATGATGGAGGGATGAGCTGATGGAGGGATGAGCGGGGGTTTGCTGCTGGGAGTGTGCTCTGGTTTTACTGAGGAAAGCGGCTCTGGTGGGTTAAAGATCTCGCCTTCACCTGGAGGCAGGCGATTAACACTGCAGCTAATGAGGCTTATTGAAGTGGAGGGCCAATTAAAGATGTCGGCGGCGTTCTCGGCGCTTGTTCTGCCCTGCGATTACCTCAGCAAGGCATCAGACCCACCGCCCAGCCGGCGCCTCACCTGCAGATTACAGTCGCGTGCGGGCGAAACTCGGCGCTCGCCGCCGGTGGGTGTGCCACTCGCTGCTGAAGTGGGCTTGACATGATTAAGGGCATGCAAAGTGCGAGCAGAGGGTTCATTAAACTGAATTAATTATACTAATTAGGACTTTTGAAGAATTATCGAACGACTACTGAGAAAATGATTGGTGGCTGTGGGCTTTTTTTTAAACTCTCTAATGACAGGAGCTTTAACTGAGATGGAAGTTTCCTGTTAGAGAAAAGGGCTTTAGCTTCGCAGGATGTTCTGTTTAATAACAATAATTGTTCTTTTTGCTTCTTAATAATTCATTCTCCTTGTCCTAAGTAGTTATCAGGCAAAAACCAAGACACCAGTCCATCACTGGGAAGACACTCACACTCACACACACACAAACAAAGGGACAATTTAGTATCTCCAGGTTACCTTTAGACTGTGGGAGGAATGCGGAGCATCCCACGGCAGGAACCCACGGGGAGAACATGCGAACTCCACCCAGTGAGGACTCCAGGTGGGCATTAAACCAACAACCTTCTCTACGTGAGGCGACATTGCTACCCACTATAGTGCTAGCAGTAACATAAATGCATGTAATGAGTAAATAAGCTAAAAAGAGAGATTCAAATGTAGGTTTGAATTAGAATAACAGCGTCTTTAGTTATAATTTCATAGAGATGAGAGATATTCAAGATTCAAAATTCTTTATTCTTTTGTTATATGTACATTTATGAAAGTACAACGTGTCGTGAAATGGAACCCTGAAACGTATGAGAGTGTGCAACACAGTTACAATAAATTAAAGAGAAAAGTTAGAATTATGTAATTTAAAAAAAAAACAAAAACAGAATTAATTTTTTCGACCTGTTTTGTTTTTTCCTCACTGCGGCTGATTCTGCTTATTGTTCTCCCTTCATGCCCACGAAGAAGTTCATTTTCTGTGATCGCGACCCTGTTGTGACCATTTGGAGGCTAATCACACATTTCATTATGAATTTTGTTCGGGGTCAGTTCATCCGAGTCCCGTCTGCTGTCGTCGCCCCGGACGACGGAGGAGGGGGAATAAGGTGCCACGGGAACACTTTTGTATATCTGAATAAATAAGCTGTGATTTGAATTTGATGAAAAGTTGCTGTCATGTTCGGCGGAATGAAAAAACATCACTTTGCATTTTTGCCGTGTTCATGTTGTTCTTGAGGTTAGGCTAAAACAGAACCATTCAAACGTGCTTGAAACTGTTGGTACAAGTGTGAATTGAGTTTTGATGTAATTTACTGAATTGGTTTTTGTGCTGTAATTATGCAAATCAAATCCTGAGCAAAATGAGAGTAACCCTGGACCTCTGCTGAAGAAAGTATCAGAAGGATAGTGGAAGTCTCGCACGTTATTAAGCAGTGATTAAGGACAAAAAAAGACCTGCGAGATGTTCAGAGATGTTCAGAGATGTTCGGGTCATTGGAAAGAGTGCGAGATATAAATAAATAATTCCATGAAATGAACACGGTTCACGAGTTTTGACTCACAAGTCACAGCTCCGAGTCAAGTCTCGAGTTGCTGAGGAAAATCTAAAGTCAAGTCACAAGTCTGTATTCGCACGACTTAAGTGTGATTTGAGTCCCAAGTCTTAGCTAGGTCTGCTGCAATAGACCCGGGCACTCCTCCCTGCTCCCCCAATCCCCTCCCCTGTGACACTGGTTACGGATAAGGGATTCATATCATGGATGGATGGTGAGTGTAAACAATCATTACAGGAAATATTTGAGCCATTTTTACTACTGCATGTCATTTCTGAGGTTAAATGCATTGAGGCCATGGAGTTACCATGTACTGCCCTTTACATTTGTCACAGTTGTTGTATTTTCTTATTATTCTGGATGTTTCTAGTTCTTTCAGAATGGTGAGCGCCGTCTTAGAGTTCAGTGTTCAGATCCTTTTGCATACTGATCGCTTTTCTCTGGTGGCAAATGTCATCATAGCACTTGTACCCGTTGCCATATAAATGGTCTGGAAGTCAGTTAGTTTGCATTGGTGGACCAAAGCTCAGATAATGAAACGATACCCCTGGAGTGCCTTCGGCTATTTGAGTGACAGCTCAGCTTCGAAGGACCCCACTTTCAAGTGTGGTGCCTAGTGGCGCTTGAATTCAGTTTGAAGGCTGGCTGTTGTACATCATCATGATTGAAAGAGAGATGCTCTCAGGCACTTCCTCGTCCTTCATGCAGACCCTTCAGGCACTTTAAGCCATCCGAGTCGTTCGCAGACATGGACAGAAAAGCAGCCGGCCGAGAGCTGTTCACATCCTGAACAGCAGGCTTTCTGTCGCTCAACGTGGATTGAGAGGACGTGCTTTGGACGGATGATGCGGGTTTTTTCCTCTCTTCTGCCTTCTGTCCCTCTCTCATGTGGATTACGGTACAGGTTGCACTAGCGTAGTTGTTTGAGGAAAGTATTTTATCCGTTTCAGTTGTCTTCTGGCGGTGTGCCACAGGGGTATGTTCTAGGTCCAATAGAAAGTCCCAAAGCACAGCGTAGAAGCTTTGAAGGCATAGAAATGTAGGGGATGGAGAGAAAACACTCTGATCACTCACGTGAGAAGCTTTATAGGCTGACTTTGAAACTGTGTGATCTCAGATGGAGGAATGATGAGAGAGATGTAAAACACTAGATCAGTCTGACTCTCCCTCAAGCACCTTGCCACACACATCTTAAGAGCTGCTTAGCGGAGAGAGGGATAGAGATAGAGGGGGAGAAAAAGAGAGAGGAGAGAGGGAGAAAGAAAGAGAGAGGATGGGAGAGAGAGAGAGAGGCAGAGACAGAGAGAGAGGGTAGATATAATGACACAAGCTGTGACAGATGTCTATCAAGTGACACGTTAGGAGTCTCTACAAAACGTCACAAAGGCAGGAATCTCGAGGGAGAGGTAAACGAGTTACGTTTAGCATCCTTCCCCTCCCAGTCACCATGGCAACACACTCAGTTTATATGATGTAATGCATTACATTAGTTATATGTAATTGCATACAGAATTGCAGAACTATGTAAAGGATTCAGGGCTGTAGTCAGTGGTGCTGCCCAGGCCAGGCCAGGGTAGCCAGGGTCCTTTCTGTGTCCCACTTCTCCTTTTCATTCCAAAGACACCAAAGATGAATAGGAGAAGCCCAAGCCGCTACACGTGACTGTTACCTGTGTTTGTTTCTGCCCTATGATGGACTGGCAGCTTCTGCAGGGTCTTTCATCCTTTCGGCCTACGAGCACAGACTGGAGCACTAAATTAAAATGATCAGTCTGGTGATTAAAACTATATTTTAAGTTTTTTTTCTTTAATTGAGAGCTTAATTTTAATTTACAAGTAAAGGAAAGTGGCTTATTTACATATACATTCATGGCATTTATCAGACGCTTAAGCATCTTCCATTCCCTACCTACAGGGGACAGTCTCTTCCTGAAGCAAGTTGGGGTTAAGGGTCTTGCTTAGGAACCCAGTGGTGGTGCTGATGGTAGGATTCGAACCTTGGTCCAGAGGCAAGTATCCTAACACTAGGCCACCACCACCCCGGTTTATTATAGTCACACATGAACACGCAATGTGAAACAGTGGGTACCCACCTTGCTCAAGGGAACCTCAGTGGTGCCGCTAGCAGCTGGGATCCGAACCCACAGCCCGCTAACCACAAGGCCACCAGCTGACTATTCAAAACGCCTATTCATATGCATTTGATTTAAATTCTGTTCAAACCTTTTGCCCCATTTGTTTGTGGCTTCAGTGACAGGCTCTGAAACACTGGAACAGAAAGAGCGTTGTATGCGACCCCTCGTTCATTGTTTATTGTTTATATCTTACCTCCAAACTCCGCAGTGTCTTTGGATCAATGCTGTACGATTTCATTCGATTTTATTTATGATTTCAAGGTAAATAAAACTGACTTAAAATGTTTCATTAATGCAGTTTGTTTATTAATGTATGCATTTATCAGAACTCCAGGAATCAAAGTGAAGATGAATCAAATTCTAAAGGAATCAATTTGTAACAGCCCTCTTTTTAGGGGATCTTTCATTTGATCTCTATCGATATAAAGTCAGTACTTCTGAATATCCTCTGAATATCCTCTGAGCTTCACTCTCCAGTGATTTTGATCGTATCTAATTTGTTAAACACACTGTATCAGTGGTTATGCTTGCTTTTGGATTTGGGGTCATAACTACTTTCAGTACATTATTTCATAGATTTACATTTAAGCAATTCACTGAACATGCGTGGCATTCCAACTGTGCAGTGTTTTTTCAAACCTACTATTTATCTCATTAGGCCTGAGTTCAGCCTCTGGACGGAATTGAATTGACTGGTTTAGGGTTGAGGAACGGTCTAAGACCCCGAGAACAAAAAATCTGAAAATATTAGTTCTACTCCGAACAAACTGATTATTTTTGTTCCCCCTGCGTCTAACAGTTTTTCATTAAATTATGTAAAAAATATCTCCCGTTTTAATTAGGAGCGCAAAACTCCTATTGATTGAAAGTGTAGAATTTGCTCTTTCCGCAGGATTTCTTCCAGCTACGGGTGAGGAATAATTAAAGGAAATGTTTGAAGAAGTGTTTCGAGGCGTGTGTGCCACGGGGGACCCAGTAGGGTTAAGCACAAGTGGGATCCTCTTTAACACAAGCTGTAATAAGATGGCCCCCTACCGCCTCAGCGGTATATTAGCAGCACTCTCCTGCACCGTTAAAGACGGGACGCTTGTTTTATTCCCTAATCCGTCAGCTCTCTTGGCTCTCCAGCCCCCGTTCATCCTCTTTCCCCCACCTTGCCTTATAAATACACATGAGGCGGTGCAGCCTGCGCGTGAGATTTGCTGCAAAAAGCCATTCTCATTTTCCTTAGTCGTCTGGATGAATGATTTATGATTTACAAGGCTTGCCATTTAGTAATTGTTCTCTAATAAGGCTTCTGAATGGTGTGATTAAGTGCGGGCCTGCTGAGCCCCGTCCCGCTGCTTTAACTGTAAATGGCTGGTTAATATGCTGAACACGTCGTGCTGGGCACAGCGTAAGGCCAGCAGTCAGGCAGGCGTCACCCTGCGTTTAGAGTTAGGGCCATCGATACTCACCCCTCCGCCCCTCCACGCCTGCACACACACCACAAAGCATTCGTGCTCGATGGGACCCGGCGAATTGGCTGCTGTTGTTTGGCGATTCATCCTTTTGTTGATGGCAGCTGACGACCCCCAACAGTGAGCTTAACTTTTACCGAACATGCTGTCAGCGACCCGTTCACAGGCTCTTCATTCAGAAAGGGCATTTAAAACAACAGCGTGAATCCAAAAGTCCCCTAACAGAACATACCCATATATCAGTGGCAGGAGAAGCTCATATTAGGCCTTTATCATAAAATTCATTGTTAGCTGGACATAAATTCAACAGTACATCAACTTTCTCCCAGCACTTGCAGCCAGTTCACCTCGTCACGCCAGGAGAGCTGAAAAGAGCTGCTATTTTTTTCCTGATTTTTGCACCAGATCAGTCTTAGGCATTGGTCTAATTGGTCCATATAAAACATGCTGTCAATCAAAATAGGCGTCGCGCCCATTTAGACAGCTCCTCCAATCATCATGCAGCAGCCCAGCGTCCTGGCCCCGCCCTTCAGCATGTCCTTTCAGCATGATGTCATAATGTCACCGTGGTCTTGATATCTGATCTGAGAACCCTGCACGTGCCTTTGTGCTCCACGCGTGATCAGGAGCTGCGTGTCATTTTGTTAGTTAGGTTTTAGTCAGGTTTTACACTTTTTCTAGACAGTAGTTATTTTAGCCTTACAGATGGTAGGTCATGGCTAAAGTGCATCAAACCATACCTTAAGCGTTAGCATGCAATGTATATTTATATATTTATATTCACGGCATTTATCAGACGCTTTTATCCAAAGCGACTTCCATTCCCTACCTACAGGGGGCAGTCTCTCCCTGGAGCAACTTGTGGTTAAGGGTCTTGCTCAGGGACCCAGGGGTGGTTTACTGAAGGTAGGATTCGAACCCATGACCTCTTGGTCCAAAGGCAAGTATCCTACCACCAGAACACCACCACCAATGTCTTTTATGGCCTTACAGTAGTCTCACCATTTCCCACCAGTCTGGAGAGATACAATTGTTACATCCTGTACGTGACAAACGACAGATAGATCACACCGTACTGATTATATGTGGAGAATAAGACTCTGCAAAGTAAAACGCTACAAAGTTATAGAATAAAACACTGTAGACAGGTTAACTGATACACTTTCCCCCACAGAATTCTGATGCACAAGCAAGAGAACAAAGAAACGAGCAGAATGTTTAAAAAACGAGTAACAACAGCCCATTCGTTTCCGATAACTCCACCCCGACTTACAAGTCAAAACCAGGGGGCACCATTCTGGAGGGAAAGAGGGAAGGTGCAATGATGCAAAAGCCAATCCTTGGGTAGCAGGGCCCTGCTGAGGTCCCCTTCTCTTCTTTAGGGCTGTAAAAGTACATCATATGTTGTGAAATCATTCGACATCCCCCCTACAGTCCAGTACACGCCCTTTGGATGGGGCTATTACAGCATTCCTGTCATTTTCCCATGAAAATTGTGGCTTGCGGATCACACACCCGTCATACAGTCAGATCTCTGGAGCTCATCAGCACTCTGAATGCAAATACGAGCTGGATAAGAGCTGGGGAAACTTCAAAACAAATATTTTCTACACTGGAACGCGACGATGGCGAGCACCAGCAGGGAAACAGGGAGAAGCAAATTTGAGCAGGCGCCGTCTTTCAGAGCCGGGAAATTTTGGATCGGGGCGTTCAATACAAGGGAAGGAAGATCGTAAGCAAACAGAACACAATCCGCAAGCACTGCTCTGCGACTGAGTGGAAACACTTCTAAGATTATGTCTCATTTACGGCTCCGGCGCCCAGCCGGATCCCTCGGAGGCGTAGCAGGAGCAAGGAGACCCCGCTCATTAGGGAAAGCACGACAATCTCCCGCCGCCGGTTTGTGACGCGTTACGAAAAAACATCAGAAAAATAACGAACGCCGTAGGAGTATTCATAGCCACGGATTCAGCTCTATTCACTGATTACTGATGGATTTCGTCACCTGACGGAAAATACTGACCCATATTACAACACTGTGAAGGATCTAACCCAGACGAGTCCTTACTGTTCGTTTTAAACAGGCACAGCATCGACAGGCCGTCAAAGAGAAGCGCTTTTTTTCCTTTTAGCCAGTAGAGACAGGTCTAGTCAGTCTTGCTGCCTTTTTTCTAAATGGAAAGGTTTGTTTTGTCTGTAGAGTTCTTTGTTTGAAGAGTAATTTTAAAGGTACCAAAACCCTAATACATACCAAACAATGGGTGCCAGTGAACCCATAGTTTACATCACAAGTCATTTTTACCAAGTCCAAGTCAAGTCCCAAGTCTTTGAGTGAATGTTTAGAAGATATCCTAATTGGCCACACCCCACGATTACAATTGGCTGTTGCTTAGCAGGGGGCGGGTCTGTGTGCTGTGATCTGCCCTCACCAACATGGAGGATTAGTCTTAAATGATCTTAATCTAAATGTTAAATATAAAAA
>JBBPDH010000130.1:14481921-14493231 GCA_037974565.1 Clupeocharax schoutedeni
GCAGTAGTGTGTGTGTGTGTGTGTGTATATGAGTAAGTGTGTCTATGTGTGTGTGTGTGTGTGTGTGTGTGTGTGTGTGTGTGTGTGTGTATATGAATGCGTGTATCTATGTGTGTGTGTGTGTGTGTATATGAGTAAGTGTGTCTATGTGTGTGTGTGTGTGTGTGTGTGTATATAGCAGGGCAACTAGAATCGTTAAATGTTTGTTGTCTACTGCTGGACATAGCAACGAAATGCACCGGACATTAATTACAAAGGAAAATCAGGAGCAAAACACAAATTTTGTTAGACTTAGTAGTGCTCAGCTCCTTGGCTCTGGAACTCACTTCCTCCAGGTATTAGGAATATAGATTCTCTTTCCTTATTTAAGTCACAGCCTAAATAAGGAAAGAGAATCTGGTGCAGCATAACTAAAACTTAGTTTGTACATACCCACCCACAGGAAGCAAAACTCCTTCACTTACATTTTTTATAAAACTTTTAAAAAATCTAAGTGAAGGAACGCGTGTCAGCGTCAGCCAATAAGAATGGGGCATGGGGCAAAGGCGATAAACACTGCTGCGATGTATATTGCAAAAGATATGGCACCCATACACAGCCAGGACTCACAGCCAGGATTCATGCTCAATGATTTAGACCCAAAGTATGTGTCAGAGTGAACTTTAATCCTAAAGTAAAAAAAAGAAAAACAAAATAAAAACATCTGTAGTTTGATTTTGAGGGGAAAATCGATTACAATTGAAAATCAGATTTATTGTGAAAAACTGGAGATTTTATTTTTAGGTCGTATCGGCCAGCTCTAGCAGTTTAAGCAGAAGACCCAGCAATAACACTTAATGCACAGTGCTCAGTAAGATGTCAAACAACATAGCTGAGATCTGCATACCACAATATTACAACAACTGGTTTATATTAGTATTTGCAAATAATGAAAAAGCTTGTATTAAGGATACTTTATAAACATATGTGGTACAGCTTTTAAGGACAATGTGCACCACACTGCGACAGAGGTTGTGGTGGTCATACCCAGCTGAACAGTACTATTCTCTACAATGACCCTGCCTTACAATTTATTATGTTTTGTCTGCAACATTATCTAATATCAGTGTGACATATCAGTGTGACATTCAGGGAATCACTTTGCCAGCTCTGCCACTTCATTTTTGTCTGTGACTCATTAGTCCTAAACAGGCGCGGAAGTACAATTTTGTTTCAGTTGGTGATGATAGGGGAGATGGTACTCTATTATTAGTTCGGTGATGCAGTATTGCTATATTGTATGATAATTCAACACGGTACATTTTTGCTCAGTGTAGAAACTGCAACAAACTGTTCAAACAAATTAAGCAGGCATACTTGTAGGGGCAAGTTTTTCTGGGTCTTTGTAGAGGTGGTGATTTTCTGTAGGGGCTGAACGTTATTCGATATAAGGAGATATTTCTGCTTGGCCTCTTGTAGCCTCGTCATTGGTCTTGCCTATGTTAAACGGAAATGGTACATATTTACCAGAAGCGACGGCGAAAGATCATATTCATCAGTTATTTAGGATGACGAAAAACGACATATTGTGATCCGCAATTGGGTATTTCGTTTTAAAAGTATTATCCAAAGCCAGATAAAAACACGATTTTACAAATTAGCTTAACCGTGTTCAAAGATATTTGGCCTGATGATCTGTGATCACTCCACCAATCACGTAAAGGCCGTGTCATTTCATAGAGCCAGCTGCAGCCGGTTATTCGCCTCAGACGAGCACGGCTCGTGCTCAGAAGAGATGCACAGATATGGACCCGGGTTAAGATTTAAAAATACGAGAGCATCACTTACCCTGTGTGTGTTATTTGGTTGATCCTAAATCGTATTAGTCTGGAAGGACCAGCTCGCTCCTAGACAAGTGTTTCTCAGCACGACTCATGATGGCGCTGCAGAGTTAAGAATGACCAAAGACACACACTCCCTCATTCTCTCTGTTACCGTCCGAGATGTGCTACTGCGCATGTGCAGTTCCATTTTTGGGAACTGCACATGCGCAATACATAAAACTAGCTTGGGTTGGTACCGTGGTTTATATGTGTGCTGCTTTGCGTTGGGGACTCTGGTTTATCTCTGCCACCTTGCATTGGGGACACTGGTTTATGGCAAGTAATATCTTGAAAGCTCTATTAATCTCTTACACATACTCTTGTACACATACACTTGTTTACACCCCCCCACACACATTTAGCGCACAGCGAAAGGACGTGAGCGCAAATCGCCGCTCCAGGGCCATAAACATAAACACACGATTTGCTGTCTTCTTTGATTTAGTCAATTTCCTCGATTGACAAAAAAGCCCCCATGCAAATCCCAATTTCTTTAGCTACGTTGTGTGCTTCTTTAGTTAGTAGTTGCACGATATGTGAAAGGACGAAATCTTTATCACATTGATTTGTTTTTAATATATTGTGTGCTATATCAACACTAAATAAATTATTCCATGTCTCTTAGCTATGGATCAAAGGTGGGAAGACCTTTTCAACTTCCTTTCTCATGGCACATACCCGTCTGGGTATAATAAGTCCCAGAAATTAAACCTTAGGCGGTATGCTTCCAAATTTACACTAAACGGTAAGTATCCATATTTTTTTATTGCAGCCAGTGTCTTGGTAAGAACGCTTTTAGTCTTTAATGGATGTTCTGTGCAGAAGGAGAGCTCTTCTTTGGAAAAAGATGGGTGATTAAAACAAAAGAAGATGCAAGAAAGCTCTTCGTGGAGTTTCACTCCTCTCCGCTTGGTGGCCATACTGGCATCCTGAAGACACGTTCTGCTATGTGCTCCAGATTTTACTGGCTTGGCATGACCATTGACATTGACAACTGGGTAATTTATGGTTATGTTTTGTTTTTAAATTGTTATAGTTATAGCTTCATAAATATTGACACCCCCCTCTAAAAGGTCTTGAAGTGTGAAAGGTGCCAGTGCCAAAAAGGGGGAAAACATTTGAGAGCTGCACAGCCACAAGAGAGTATCAAGGTAATTTGGAACAATAGTATCTTGATATTATTTACCAGCTGTTAAATAAGACATACAGTAAAGCTAAACTTTTACCTTGGTAGGTGACTTCTGTCTGGGAGCTGGTTGGAATTGATTTGACAGGACCTCTACCAAAAACGGAGGATGGCTTCCGATATATACTGACAGCAACCGATTACTTTTCCAAATGGGTCGAGGCCTTCCCATTAAAGACGAAATCGGCAGCTGAAGTGGGAAGACGTATTTGCTCCATTATATATAGATATGGATGTCCTAAAAGAATTCTCTCGAATGAAGGAAGAGAATTTGTGAATGAAGTATGTTCACTTTTTTCTCATAAAAGAACAGGAATTATCAGCCTGATTTACTTTTGTTAATGATTGTTTTCCTTTCAGCTCAACAACAGCCTCTGTAACGTCTTAGGAATTGAAAGAGGTGTCTCGGCTACTTATCATCCCCAAACCAATGGCCTGGATGAGGAAACAAATGACAACATAAAGCGGCAAGTGTTTTCACCGCGAATGTTTTGGGACAGCTTTGACACTGGCCTAACCTTCCACTGTGTATATTTCAAATAGTTCACATTTTATTAGCATGCTATATAGTCACCATTAATGTTTGTAAGACAGTGCATGGTTATACTAGAAATCTTACTATTTTTGATAGAGACTTTGTTTTTTTATATTGCTCTTCTTATTTTGTATCTTAGAGCTCTGGAAAAACTGGTCAATGAGAAGCAGAACGACTGGGACTGCTTCTTAGAAGCTACATTATTTTCATTAAGATCCAAGGTTCACACCACCACTAAACACTCCCCTTTTCTTTTGATGTACGGGAGGGAGGCAGTTTTCCCATCTGAGGTTCCAGCTGACATCCCGGTAAGTTCTAGAGTCATTTGGCATGAATTGAAAGCCATTACAATTAAAACAGATCCTGTCTATGCTTTATACTAAGCGGTGTTGGATTATTTCTTTCTGTAAAATAATTGATTCGTAGTTTTACTTGTAATAGAGCTGTTTTTTGTTTCAGCTTTCCACCATAATTTTGCCTGAGGAGAGACAGTACGGTCCGTTTTTGGACGAAAAGGACAGGTCAATGGAGATGGTGAACGTTGTGACAGTGAAAAAAGAAGAGGAAGAATACATCTCCATATCCCAGTACCAGTAGAAGCAGGCCTTATGCAAAATGGAAACAAAAGAAGTAACAAGATGTTTAATTTTGGAGATGATGTGCTTCTGTACAAAATCAGAAAATGAAGGAATGGAGGAAGATTTGGGCTTTTACTTATTCAATACAGGAAAAATAAGTGAAATTTAAAATTGGTGTGTGAACAGCATGAAACACTTCCTCTGCCTTTAACCCTTCCTCTGCATTAAGTGAAGCAGTGGGCAGCTACGAACACGGAGCCTGGGGAGTGTGTGGGGACAGTAGCTTACTCAGGGTACCTCAGAGGTGTACCTCAGCGCGAATGCCTTAACCACTAGGCCACCAGCTGCCCTCTCACTGGTCAAGCAGTTTTGTATGAAGGGGCTTTGGCTGATCAGACTGTTCATGCTGTTCATGTTATCTGGTTGAACATTTGCTGGTTGGCTGTTTTGACCTGTTGGTTGCTGGTTGTCATATATATTAATACCTGTGCTGAGTACAATGCCAAATGGATCTGCATGTCCCCTTCTAATTAAAGGCACTGTCATTACTTTGAAAAGATAGTCATAATTCTAGAGCAAACAGTTCTTTTTATTGAAAACTACAGTCAGAATTGTTGCTGTATTAAGGGCCAAAGACTGGAACATGTATGTAATAATGTTTGTTTGTTATAAGTTGAACCAGTTTTGGATTAAAGAATTAATTTCAGAAAAGCATAAGATCTGGTCAGGATGAGATGCTCAAGGGTGGAGGCAAAAGATGTGTAGGAATGACTTGTGTGTTCATAAGTGTATTATAATGACTGTACATTTAGAAAATCTGAAACCTGTTCACCAGCTCTGTTCTGTTGTTGCAAAATATTCCATTTGCAGAGATTTAGAAAGATACTTTATTAGAATAAAATAATGAACAATAGCTTTATAAACCCTGTTCGTCAGATGAAGTATTCAGTGGAAGGTTACATCATTGATGTATGTCCTACAGAATTAACCCCCAGGTTACAAGTGAACAGTCAGTTCTTGAAGTTGGAAAATTTGATCTGTTTTGGTGCCAGATACCACAGGAGAGTTTTAAAGGTATTTTGGGCAGGTGGCTTGAATGGTTGGTAGTTGAGTTCCGTCAAAATAATTGTCCTAATTGATTGTGATTATCATGAATAAACACAAATCACTATGAAACACAAAGTACTTAAAATGTGCTTAACCCTATCTTAACTTACCCCTGAAAATACACCAAACCCTTCAGTTTGAATTAAGTGGCTGTTATTTGTGAAACCAACCCCTTAATTTTACATTAATATTAGGTTTAAGTGTGAAACCCCATAATATTTTATTTAAGGCGTTAATTCAGGAGGTTCTAGTATACAAGGGGCTGATTTGAAAAACTAAAATACAGTAGAATAAAATACCCTGTAATCAGCCTTAATCTGACCCTTTCCTCTATTTTCCTTAATGTATTGTCTTTATGTATGTTTGGGGATTTTTACAGCTAAAATCATTCTGAATATCAACGCTGCAAAAAACCCTCATTGCACATAGCAACTGTGCAATGACTGCATTTTCTCACCTATGTTTAGCCCAGAGCCAGTCATTTACTGTATTAAAACAGTTGTACATGTTGTTTTGGTTAGTGATAAGGAAACTATCCATTTGCATTAGTTAGAACACTGAAATGTTTCTGCTCTGTGCTGTTCACTCCCAAGTGTCTTCAGACGTCTTTGACCAGAAGTAGCATTCTAATTCACACAGCTGCCCTACAAAGCCAAAGTGCAGTAACTACGTATAAACAGAACAAATGGGGTTCAGGACATCTCCTTTGTCTTGTGAGCAAATATCTTGGTTCAAAGTTTTCCCATTTCAGATAATGGTGCCAAAACGACAAAATCTATAGTAATACTAAAACTTGAAAGCCTTTTTCTCTTTTCGGTTTTACCTTTGGTGTAGTTACTGCGCTTTGACTTTGTAAGGCAGTATAGCTCACTGCAGTGGGTTTGTGCTGTGGGTTCATATCCAACTTTGAGTTTTTTGAACATGAACTTTCTTTTGTCCTTTAAACCAATGTTGTGGTTTAAAGTGGATGCCATGTTGAGTATACATAATGCCGTGTTGGGTATACATAATGCCATGTTGAGTATACATAATGCCGTGTTGGGTACGTACAAACCAATAGGGTATCAGAATTGAATATGTTCATACTTCTCATCCAATCACAGTCAAATTCACTCGATCCGGAGGGCGCGTTTTTTTTTTTTTTTGAAAGGTGACAAGCCGGAATGAAAAGCCCGAAATGAAATCGGAGTAACGAGGCTATTTTTAAAATGTAAGGAGTAGAAAGTACAGATAATTGCGTGAACATATAAAGAGTAGAAGTAAAAAGTAGTCTTAAAATAATTACTCCAGTAAAGTATAGATAACCAAAAGTTCTACTTAAGTAAGGTAACGAAGTGTTTGTACTTCGTTACTTGACAGCTCTGATTCATGAATGATGATTCACGCTGAGGACATCGCATCGTTTACTAGGGATTTCGTGGAATGTACGACCGCTTGCGTCCTTTAAAACACAGCTTAAAATCTCCCTGCCTGGACGATGCAGTGCCTGTGAAAGGGTTCCAGCAGTTTCACCCTATGCTCTGGTGTAGGAGACACTATAGGCCTGTGGAGAGAGAATGAAAACATTTGAAATGATAAAAATAGATTTCTCTCTCTTCTTCTCCTACATCCCTCCATCAGATGTTACTTAAGCTGTAGTTTGAAACGTCCATGGTGTGAACAACTGCATTCATTTCTGTAAAATGGTGGCAGTCAGGTGTTCGTCATCATGAGTCCCTGCAGGCGGGAGTTTGTGAGCTTCGTCTATTAGAGCTGGAAACCTCAAGGTACCTCACGATACGATACGCGATACATGCCTCACGATACGATACGCGATACATGCCTAACGATACGATACGCGATACATGCCTCATGATACGATACGCGATACATGCCTCACGATACGATACGCAATACATGCCTCATGATACGATACGCGATACATGCCTCATGATACGATACGCGATACATGCCTCATGATACGATACGCGATACATGCCTCACGATACGATACGCGATACATGCCTCACGATACCGATAATATCACGATATGGCGATACTGCTAGAGGAGTGGTGGCCTAGAGGTAGGATACTTGCCTCTGGACCAAGAGGTCATGGGTTCGAATCCTACACTCTACCACCACTGGGCCCCTGAGCAAGACCCTTAACCCTAAGTTGCTCCAGGGAGAGACTGCCCCCTGTAGGTAAGGAATGGAAGTCGCTTTGGATAAAAGTGTCTGATAAATGCCATAAATGTACTGCAATAATCTATATATTCCACAAGATTGCCCATGATATATATTTAACTTTTAAATAAAAAAAAATATATAGGTGTGTTTTTAACTTTATTTTGCACTGAAATTACTGAAATGCAGTCATTTAAGAATCAGCTGCTTTTAAATGTCTTTAACAGTGACACTCTGTGCAACATCAATGTAAACACAAATTTAAGAGCCTTAGTGCAAAGTCCGTGTAAACAAAACTAAGTGCCTTGCAGTGACAACATGAAGCAAAAAACACACTAATTTCCATGAAACACGTTATGATTATGGGTGTAGAAATATGAAGCTGCAAGCCGTAAAGAAAAACGCAATAAAGTTCGTGTATTTTTATATAAAAACAAATGTTTTCCATTTTTAAGCAGAAGTGTTTTCTTCTTCACCTTCGCCCGCTTTACTGTCGTTCTCGTGTGGAGCGCCCCCTGGTGGACTTCTGTGGCAGTGGTTAAACAAGCGATAAAAGGAAAGAGCGAACAGGGAATGAGCTGAAATATCGCGATTTTTCGCCAATTCTTTATTTTCTCCCGCCCTTAACCGCTGCAAACAGCAGGGCGAACACAGTGGATGCGGTGTAAGAGAGAGTGCGGCTGGGAGACTTCAGTCATGCAGCGTCCGCCTGGTATACGCTGTGGGCCCTAGTGGACATTTTCAATACGCCTGCAATACATTTCACTGAAGAAGTCATTTTGGATCACTTCCAGTGCTACACGTATAAAGGGCAGGTGGCAATTTCCACACTATAAACCACACTGCGATACCAATGTAAAGATGCATCCACACATAAAGCACACGCCGCCACACCTGCCGGCACCTGGCCGCCTCCCCCTGCTCTCTCCTTACCCAACCAATACACCGCACTGTTGTTTTGCTTCTATCACATTTTCCATTAAAACTGACATTTCATCTAAATAAAACCCTCAGGGCGGAAACCCAGACATGAGCGCGGGGTGTAAGAGGAGATGAGAGACATTTATAAAGTGTGCGAGCATGTGTGTGTGTGTGTGTGTGTGTGTGTGTGGGACAGTGGCGGACACTGTCATACTGTGATTGAACACGGGGTCATTATATGATCCGTCACTGAAACGTCCAGGCAATTACACATGTCTGAGCCGGAGGTGCTTATTAATGCACAAGGCCATTATCAGAGGGACAAAAAAAATAAATAAAAAAGAGTTTTCGCCTTTCGCTTTTCATCCAGCTCAGCCTCTCACTCTTCATTTCCCCGTCTCCGTTTCTCCCTCTGTTCTGTTACTCTTTCATCTCTACACTTCCTTGGTTTCTCTCTTTCTCTGTCCCTCTCTCGCTCCGTCTCTTTTTCCCTGTCCCTCTTTCTCTTTGTCCCTCTCTTCAGTTTCTCTCGCTCTCTCTTTCTCTGTCTCTTTTACCCTGTCCCCCTCTCTCTCTCTCTCTCGCTCTGTCTTTTTCCCTGTCTCTCTCTCGCTCGGTCTCTGTCCCTCTCTCTGTCTCTCTCTGGTCTCTCTCTTTCTCTGTCACTTTTTCCGGTTTCTCTCTCTCTCATTCTGTCTCTTTATCCCTGTCCCTCTCTCTCGCTCTGTCTCTCTCCGGTCTCTCTCTTTCTCTGTCCCCCTCTCTGGTCTCTCTCTCTCACTGTCTCTTTATCCCTGTCCCTCTCTCTCTCCGGTCTCTCTCTTTCTCTGTCCCTCTCTCACTCTGTCTCTTTATCACTGTCCCTCTCTCTCTCTGTCTCTCTCTGGTCTCTCTCTCTCTCTCTCTCTTTGTCCCTCTCTTCAGTTTCTCTCGCTCTCTCTTTCTTGGGTTCTTTTTCCCTGTTCCTCTCTCTCTCTCTTTTGCTCTCGGTCTCTCTCCTCAGATTCGTCCCTGCTGTGTTACACTTCAGGTGTGTCTCTTTCCTGTTTGAGTCACTGATGAGGAATGAAGAGGGGGTGGGGGGTGGGGGTTTGTTCTCTGGGTGCATGGGGGGTATTGTTTGTCCCACATTAAATATATATAAAAGGTTACGCAACGCTGTACAAACATTAACTTATTAAATGGACGGTTATAGCCCGTGGGTCCGAGGGACTGAGCCACATTTGGAGCCGACTGCCTCACCACAACTGAATTCTGCATTAATACAGGCTGTCACTCAAACCCAGCGCGCTGTGAAAGTAACAATCTTGGCTTGTTACGCTGTTGACATGGCCCAAAGAGCGAACTGACAGGAGGAAGAACCTCGTTTCGAGGCTGAAAACCTATTTACTAACTAACGGGGCTGATCGGCTTTGATGTACTTACTACACGACTCACTGTTAAACCACAATACCAGCAAGAAATCAGCCTGCAACTTCAATATCTCATAGGTCTGTATTAGTCAGATCTGCCTGAAGTAGTATTCAATCCAGTCTGAATGTATCAAACCTCATCATCCGTAAAGTGGACATATTCTGCAAAACTCACTTTAGTTCTAAAAGGTCTATGGGCTAGAAAACATGTTCCTGAAGTTCTTTACACAGAATCACTGTCACATAAAGAGAGTCTCCAGCTTTACTCTCCACAGTTTTTGCAGATGCTTACCTGTCGAGCCCCACCCACTAGATGATCCTCTGTGTTTGTCCGCTGGTTTTACGAGTAGCATAAGATGCCGAGTGCGGTGTCTACAGGCAGAGGGGAGTCACTCATGTTTTCTGCCTTTTACATGTGTGTTATGTGTCCCAATACTTTTGTCCATCTAGTGTATCTCTCCCTCCCTTCAGCCTGGTCTCCATACAGGCTAGAACCACTGTCACAGACGGAAGGGATGGAAGAAAGAAACACTTCCACTTAAGTGGAAATGGATTCTAATTTAAAAACCAGAATTTAAATGCGCAGCTTAAGCATGGGATGGGGGGGGCGTGGCCAGCAACAGCTTATTTGCATAAAAGTGACAGAGCCCTGAAACGGCTGGTTCTGAAAGGGCCTGACACTGTGGAGAGTAAAGCTGGAGTATCTCTTTATGTGAGAGGGATTCTGTGTAAAGAACTTCAGGAACATGTTTTCTAGCCCATAGACCTTTTAGAACTAAAGTGAGTTTTGCAGAATATAACCCCTTTAAGATATTTAAGTTAACTATTTACCCAGACTGGAAGGGATGGAATGTGTGCACACGCACGAGTCAGAATCCCTCTCTCTTTTTAAAAAATTCCTACATAGTGCATTGTGTCAGGAATGATGAGAATGGTGCCGTTTTAAAGAAGTGATGAAGAACGAACAGTGTAAAGAAATATCCATCTATGTCTGTGTGTTGATGAATAGGGGGTTTGTCCTCCTGATAAAACCCTCACCCCTGATAAAGTCACAGTCTCTGATGGCGTACTCCTAGCAAAAACGTTAGTTAGTTCCTCAGAGGCTCTTTAAAGCACACTGTGACGGTTCTGCTGGTGCATTTTGTCCATTGAGGCCGATTCACACGGCTGGAAAAAATGGAATATTCTGATATATTTTGTATGTAATGTCACATGTTTGCCGTCCAGCCCCCCCTCGAGTGAACACTGACAGATCTGTCGGCCCATGCTTTCTCTGCCCACCCCTGCAGTGCAGCAGAGTCCGCGTTTACGCACGTATACACGCGCAGACTGACTGACGGCCCTCAGGAGGACAATCCACCACCACACTGTCGCTGCTGGATGGATTTGAGGTCCCTGTGTTTAACCCTAGGCTGGGTTTTCAACAAATCATAACCAGACACTTCAGTATTTACTGAATGTAGAACTGGGGCTGTGTGCTGTGATCTGCCCTCACCAACATGGAGGATTAGCCTTAAATGATCTTAATCTAAATGTTAAATATA
>JBBPDH010000130.1:14521077-14532564 GCA_037974565.1 Clupeocharax schoutedeni
CCCGCCCCTTTTATGGAGGGACTATAATCATTGGTTAAACCAAGGACAGCGTGTCAGCATCAGCCAATCAGAGGCAGAGATTGCACTGTGTACACAAGCGAGAGCAGAGAGAGGAAAACACACACAACTAGTTGACTTCTCTCAGGGGGCGTGGACTTCTCTCAGGGGGCGTGGACTTCTCTCAGGGGGCGTGGACTTCTCTCGACTTGTGCCTCTGAAGTCGAATAGTCAACTTTTGTGTTATTAGCTTTTACTCTTGTGAGATGGCTTGGAACATTGCTGCGAGGATCTGACTGCATCCAGGTGTGAGAGTATTAGTGAGGTCAGACTCTGTATCTCCGGCTCCCAAAAACCACTTCAGCTCTTCCTGAAGCTATTAGATGGATCACAGCCCAGTAATGGAGGCTCATGCGCCGCCGCTGCAGAGAAGCCCGCTCTGCTGCCAGGCCTTTTCTATTGAGATAACACAAGCTGTGTGCACACAATTGAACATCTGTGTCAGCAGCGAGTCCACCTGAAATGAGCTGGATTCACTAATTAGTACCTGTGCCTGGTCAATATTGGGACGCAGAGTGTATCTGGATTCTTACTGTGGCCACGAACACAGTAACATTGATGGTGCCGTGCCATTGTCTTAAATCTTAATAAAATGGGAGCCGCTGTGAATAGCCATTCACTGGCTGTCAGTTTTAAGTCAGGGTGTATTCAGAGGCTGTCAGTTTGAAAATACGATGCTTTTATCCGCGAGTCAAGCACATAGACATGCTCTAAATGAAACCTGACTTCCTAATGTTATTCATTTATCACATTAGATTTCAAAGAGAATAAGTAAAGCAGGCTCAAGCTTGCAGGAGGAGAGAATTGGCAGAAACGAACCCTGAACTCCTCACACATCATCTCAAAAAGCTGATTTCTGCTTCTGGGGAAATACGTGTCAATGTGTGTTTATAGAGATGCAGAAATGGGGTTTGGGAGTCAAGCGTACGCTGATGGGGCGGAGCAGGTGATCAGTGAGCCCTATTCAAAATATTAAAACAGCAGCGTCATCATGACTTTCTGGGAGGATCTTCTTTAAACCCACTGTATTTATTGAGTTATAAAATTGTATCTCTATTTATTGTATCATGCTCTTTGTATTATAGACACCTGTGTCTATGTTTCTCCTTTGTTTTGTGTATGTACTCGTTTGGCAACGTTATATAAAAGTATGCTGGCAGACAAATATGCTAATTTGCAGACGTTCCCAGATTCACAGACGCTGAACAATAATCTTCTATGAAATAAGCTTCAGAGACGTTTCCTCACCAAGACGTCCAGCACATCCATTTGTTTGTGGCTTAAGGCTTGTGTTCTGAATGCCGTGTGAAAGACTGATGGTTTAAAAGCTTGGTGTTTATTATATTAACACATCCCCAATTTAAACTTTCATCCGTCCGTCCCTTAACAAAACCCACAAACACACTCATACAGGGCTTGCGGGGTTGCTGGAGTTTATCCATGTGGTAAATGGGTGGAGAAATGGTGGAGAAAACTCCACCTCGGGGAGATTTTACAGCTTTGGTTTGTGTCTTTGGACTGTGGGAGGAAACCAGAGTTCCCGGTCAAAACCCATGCAAACACATGCAAAGCCCACACAACTGTTACACCTCTGGGTGGTTGTGTGCAGGGACAGCCGATGGAGGGCGTCCTGGAGTTTTGTGTGTGTGTTGATTATGTGCTGTGTGACTTTTATTTTGACACCCTGAGTACCCCAGCTAATGATAGGGATCAGCTGTAGGGGGTACTCAGGGTTTATTGGAGACTGGACTATTTAAGTTGTGTTTATGTGAACCTTGTGGGTTAACCATCGCCAATTTCCTGTTTTCATATGTCTCTTTATGCCACAGTCGCTCGAGTTGCTTTCAGTTACAGTTTTGCCTTTTATTTTAAGAATTCTAGAGTTTGGGCCCTTTTCTGTTAAAGATGGTTCGAAATAAAGGCAATTCAAAGACATGGAAGCCCGCCTATGGCCGTGTGTCCTTGGGGAAAACTCGGGGGAACGTGACAACAACCACCTGGCTGGGAATGAACAGGACAGAATTAAAACGGCATCTGTTCTGATTAGAATGTCCCAAACTGCTGTTTTGATATAAAACTTGTTGGTGCTAAAATTAAGAAGGGAAGAGGCTCCGGTAAAACTTGTGCTGCTGCAAATTCTCTGGTGAAGCCTTAAAGATAGAGGGGTTTAGATTTTGATGCTATAATTAAAAGCAGCTTTACTGAGTGAGAAGGCAAATGTGCTCCTGCAACTTAAACCAGTAAAGCCTAAAATATACATTTGGATGAACAGATAGGTCAGATTCGGCGGGAGTTTGTGGTTACATTTTAACATCGCAGGCACTGAGAGCAGAGGGGCACTGTCCGTGGTGCTGATGTCAACAGAACTGCAAGAACGAGAGAAACTGATGAACATGTACACACTGGAACAGCACACCCAGTTGTCCTCTTTGCCTTCATCTGTTCAAACTAGAACACACAAGCGGGGGGTGGCAGAGCCCACTTAAGGCCAGGATAAACGCTGACTTTTCAGGTGAGGATTTGGGTCCTGACACGATTCACAGTCGACCACATCACTGCATGACGTTTCTGTGTGACCGTCAGGGTGAAGCACACCATTTCCAGCACAGTTTAGTTCACACTGTGTTCATGAATGGAGAGGAAATGAAAAACTGTGTTTAACTGAGTTCACGAGAACCTTCTCTATTATAATTCAATCCAGCAGGCAGCACTCGATTAAAACAACCGACGGTTACATGATCTCATCGTGTTCTACAAGATTTACCTGATTTTCACAGACATTTCACACACACATGATAACAGTAGCTGTGTGTATGTGTGTGTGTGTGTGTGCACATTTGACAGAGACAGAGAGTGAGAGACAGAAAGAGAGGGAAAGAAGGAAAAGGTGAGGGTGTGATAGAGAGATCTCACCTCTGCAGCACTAAGAGAAGGGATGGTTATGGAGGACAGGAGAGCTCTAGGCTTGAATTGATTTTTTTTCCCTCTCTGCTCTCAGAGTTGCCTCATAATGGAGCTGGACTGCAATCTGCAGTCCCCAGTGTCTCCAAACCGCAACTCCACACGCAATAGTGTGTGTGTATGTGGGTGTGTCTGTGTGTGGGTGTGTGTGTGTGTGCGCACACCTGTGAGTAAGACTATAGCAAAACTATGACATTAAGTTACATTATAAAGTATCACATTATTTTCGAGACCCATGCATCACCACAATATTTCCTGCTAGACCTCCCAGCAGCCAGACTGAGGCCAGGCGTCTCACACTGAGTCACTGACTGACAGATTGACTGATCAAAAGTAACACAGTGTTAAATAACACCCAGGAAACTCTGAAGCTCCTTCCTTTATATTCCCTTTATCTGGATCTCAGGAGCCCTTTATCTGGATCCCATAATTCTAGCTTGATTTTAAAGTCAAGTTCCTTTGGTATGAGGATCAATGGCATGTACAGGCAGATTAGAAATGTTTGTTAATGTATAATGTAAGTGCATCTGTTTGGACAGTGTGTTCATTTCAGCAGCTAGTTATTTTTTTAAAAAAAAGGCTATTTTTTATTGGCCCAAATATAGCACATTGGCCAATTTAGGGGTTAAAAAAAAGAATAATTAAGGATAATATGATATAAGATTATTGCCCATAATTTATAGTATATATTACAGTATACATTTTTGTACTGAACTGTTGGTAGACGATTTAATTCTTTTTTTTTTTTTAATTATTATTATTTATTAAAAACATTTTTTTTGCTACTCTTACCTTTGTTCTATCCACTTTCTGCCATGACAAAGCAAATTTCTCACTTGTGGGACTAATAAAGTTGTATCTTATCTTCCTTTAGCACTCACAGTTGCAGTCATATAACAGAAAACGTTAGAATTAATTGACGTAAATGTTCACCCACCAGACGATGGCGGAGCATGTAAGGTTCTTTCTATCCGGAACCACACACAGCGTTAAAGGTACTCTAGCCTAAAGACTCATAAACGAGCTGCGATAGACAATCTACGACATCAAACTGAGCACCACAATTACTTTTGATACCACAGAAACAGTACAAATACGATATTTAAGGAGAAACGGTGAGTAAGAATCGATAGAAATAAATTAAGATGAAACCATTAAGGGGTCATTTCTAAGGAAGCGCTTGTTCTGTGTGGAGCTGTTCAGTGTTCTACAGGTGCTCCAGCGACTCTGGCATTCTCATGGAAGTCTGATGTTAATTAATTATAGATGATAATGATAAAATATCATGGTGTTGCCCGGCCCTCCTTGTGCGGGGGGTGTATATCAGACTGTGACTTCCACTCCAAAGGGTAATGAGCACCGCTGTCTGTGAATCTCAGTGTGAGCTAAAGCCCTGTGAAGTACAGAAGACGTCACGCTATTGACATTTCAGCCCCAGGTTGGACTATCATTACGCAGTCACAAAGCTCTGCTCCCCCAATTATAATCACTCAGATAAAGATAACGAGCTTCCAATTCTCATTACTTCACAATGATGAATGAATAACATGAATGCATCCGCATGGCACAGGCTAATTAAATACTCCATCAGAAATAAGGCACAGGCACAGAGCCACACTCTGCAGCCTCACAAAAACCGAAATCACAATCAGTTCATTGCTCGTCTTGAACTCTGTGAAAACGCCGTTATTGCTGTTGTTCTTCTCACTGTTTGCTCGATCAAAGGAGCAGACACCGTTCCCAAAGTTTCAGCCACATCATGTTTGCGCTTGCAGGCAGAAAGAGGGATGTTTCATTAGGATTTAAATCAGAGCTAAGCTAATGCGGTCCATTACCGCGTGTTTTATTGGCTGCATTTTTGCTGTGTTGCTTGAAATGCAACTGGAAAAATGTGGGAGGTATATAATATATAATACATAATAATATACACTTCAATTCATTTTTGTGGGATCACAATATTTCGTATCTCTGAATTCTGATTGGTTGAGACAGGCAGAATGAACAGCGTTGCCACATTTAAACAATAACATCCAAAACAATGAATATGTTGCCAGATCAGCATAACTGATCAGGATCACGAACCCACGCAACACCGGCGTCTGCTGGAGACGTAATTACAGTGAAGGTTAATGTTGAGCTGTCCAGCGCCACTGAAGAAAATCTGTGGCGGCACTCAAACCTATAAAACCGATTTCTGGATATTTATATTAGTTTCTTCCCTTGCCTTCTTCAGCATTAATAAAAATAATATAAAATGTATATAAATAATATAAAAATAATATAATAATATAATAAACTAATATCTTTTATATAAATAATATAAAAAAATTTCAGCCTACATATAATTTCACTTAACTGGTGGTGCTCCTCGTTTAAGTTACTTACTTTAGACTTGTGTTTCAGAAAATGTATATTTTTAAAGAATTTCAGATTTTACTTACATTTATATTTAAATTCACTTGTACTCATTTCTTTATTTTCTTTGGGTTTCAGAATTTGGGTCCAGATTTGTCACGACGGGCAGAAACAACTGACCAGACACACCGAAACAACCTTGCTGCGCGGCGGAAGAGCTCCAGCGGGTGAACCACGCGTTTTAGTCCGAGAACGCTCGAAGCGGAGTTCTCACTCGCACACACAGGAATAGATGGGGTTATCTCCGAGGAGCGAGAGTTCTCACGGTACCGGTACTGATCTGGGACTGGGGACATGTCTGACTGAAGAATGAGACTTCAATGTCTGTGCGAGTGACCACCACCTGCTTCCTCCTTTTATACCTGGTGTGCAGTCATTTCCGGTGCCATTTGATTGCACGCGACCTGTTATTAATTAAAAATGTAATGTTTGCACAGTCATTAAGGAGAGGTTCAGGATACATTTGTTACACCTGTGCTGTCTCGAGCGCGTAGCCCATCACCCGAGTACTAGGGAAAAAATACATTAGGTATGTATGAGAGTTGAGTGGTGAGGGGGGATCTGGCAACCCGAGGGCTGTCAGATCCTCCAGCACAAGTTCACCTGTGATCTGTTTAGGTTGTAATTAGAAGCAAGTGTCTACGTCGTGTGATTGGTCCGTGAATGTGGTGAGTATATATTCCCAGTCGACCCATATAGTCTTTGTGTGGACACCGTTTTACTTGTGGTATGTTACAAGTCTGGGTTGCAGGGTGGAATCTGGCAGAAAAAAGAAATCGGAGTTGGGAAGCCTCTGCGGCGACACAGTGAGTGAACTTGGGACTTGGGACACAAGTCTAACTGCTGGTGTATCTTAACAGACTGAGGCAGACCTGCTGCACTCGGCTGCAATCACAGTATCAGCGATTTCCAGTCCAAGCCGCTGTGAGAGCCCTGCAAGCCACCCTTCACTAGAAAACAAGAAACTGAAGCTTTATGTGCAGAGCCCCTTCGGAAAGAAGGATTCGTTGTTATGTTCTGTTTGATTTGATCTTTATTAAAACTCTGCAAAGAACTCTCTCACAGTCTGTGCGTCTTCCCAGCCCCAGCGTGACAATATTTCACAGTGTGTTGTACTCGTATGACTATGCATGTGACCAATAAAGAATCTTGAACCTAGAATCTAATAACAAACTGTGCTCCCTGGCAGAGAATTTGAATGTCCCTCGGTAATTCTGAGCCATACGGCAGATGGACTTAATTAAATCTGCTTAACATCGGACGTCAACTTGAATTTACCGTCAGGCTTTTCACCGTTGGCCATTTGTGTCCAGGCGCAGCCAGACATGGAGACGTCTGTCATCGTTGACCTGTCCCTCTTTTCCGCCTGCGGGGTTCAGGTGGGGCTGCAGAGGTCCATTTTTCTGCCTCTGTGCTCTTCACATCCACTGACCTTCTAAAGCTGTCCCTTCAGGCCAGAGAGGATGCCTCTCAGTACCTGCCTGTACCTGCGTTTTCCTCCTCTTCCTCTCCACCAAGCCTCAGTGCGGTCCACGAACTATTAATGTTTTATCACAGCTAAATATAATCTAAACTTTAGAGAAAATGCCTCAGGATATACCTGCCGCCAAACTGCTCCCAGTGTGATTCTGATCCATCCTCTGAGTGCGTCACATCACATCACGTTCATTTATCAGACACTTTTATTCAAATCGACTCACATTTTGAGGAAACACTCAAGTTTCAGGACGCCGTGTGAGCCAGAGGACAGCTTTAAGTAAGGAGTAGTCCGAGAACATGCAGGTCTAATCAGGAATGCGAGTGATTTGCGATGGATAGCACATCAAAAGAGGAGGCGCTCTCTGAACAGATCAGTCGTCAGGAGGTTGTTGAAAATAACACGTCGTCAAAAATGAATGTGACCAGTACCAGCTAAACCCGGGCTGGCCGTGTGTCTAAGCGCTGGTATGTGACATCAGCTGTGCTGTTTACTAGCCTGAAGTTATCAGCATGGCTGAAGGCTTTGAGGAAGAGCCGACAGAGCAGGCTAGGAATTGTCATCTTAACAATGTGACGACCCTCTTCATGCCTGTCGGAACAGCTGGCATCAAATTAGAAGCAAACCGGAGAGTGAGAGAAGAAGCGGGGCTTCAACTGAAGGTGTGTTTCATCCTGAAGCGTGAACAAAACTACAGAAAGTGTGACAGCGCCATATTTAACCTAAAGCATATACTCATATTACACCTAGCTAACATGCATATTGCTTCTATTTTTTTTTTGTTCACAAGAAAAAAATAAGACTTTTCATTAGAGACAAGCAGCCGGAGCATTTCTGCATCAAGAGGAACATACATGCCTTCACTTTCACCTACAGTTGAGCTCCTTTAAAATGAGTCCTTCAGAGCGTAATCCAGACCTGACCTCAATGGTGCATGCCAGAGAATGAATGGGCACAAATTCCCACAGAAACTCCAACTTCTTGTGGAAAGCCTTCCAAGAAGACAGGAAGCTGCTGTAGCTGGGAAGGGAGACCAACTCCAGATTAAAGTCTATGGGTTTGAATGTGGTATCATTACATTCACATTTACAGCATCTATCAGACGCTTTTATCCAAAGCAACTTCCATTCCCTACCTACAGGGGGCAGTCTCTCCCTGGAGCAACTTGTGTTTAAGGGTCTTGCTCGGAGCCCCAGTGGTGGTATGCTGAAGGTAGGATTCGAACCTATGACATCTTTGTATCCACCCAACTACTGAGCTGCCTCCACCCAACTCATTCTCATTCACCCAACTCAACAGGGACGCCAAAGTCCCAATACTTTTGTCCATATGTGTATGAGTGTAAGAATCAGAAATCAAGAACGATATTAAAATCTTAAATAAATAAAGACTCTGTATGTACTACTCTATGCTATGTGCCGGTTTCTTTTTCAACAGAACATTGTTTTTTTCCTTTCTGCGTTCAACATTATACAGCATTATACAAAACCTTCTCCTCGTGGCTGTGGTGCTCGAGCAAGTCCTCAGGGACTCTCAGGCGCTTCATTTTTCTGCTTTTCTTATGTGTTGTAGGACTTGTTTACTGTCGCGGGTCCCTGGGGGACGCAGCTTTGCACTATCAAACACACTAGCCCCAAGCTAACGTTAGCCCCAAGCTAACAGACCGGTCATAAGCTAACATGCTAGCCACGATACAACAATGTAGCACAATATTACACACCGTGATACGATTGAATAGGCTGTGTTATGTTCTTACTCCTGTACCTGGGGAGGGAGGAGGACAAAGGGCTGGACTAGGTGGTTGACTGGTGCTGGTTTAACAGAAAACCTATGATGCATGGTCACATGTCCACGATGTCACATTTTAGCATTATGATAATCACAATATTTTTTATCCATCATTCATTTTCTCTAACGCTTAGTTACCAGGACAGCAGACACCCAGGGACTCACCCTGAGGGGGGCGCTATACCACTGCAATATTTAGATTTTGATTTCAGTTCATATTTTTGTGGCCTTTCTCCTGGTTAGCTCAGAAACATGAGCCACGCTAGAAGTCGCTAAATGCCGTTAGCTGCTGGTGGCGGTGTGTACTCTCAGAACAGGCTCACACTTTTGAACCGTGTTTGTCAGCCTCACCACCGTAAAAAAAAAAACAGGATTTAAACAGATTTCAAAAGTTTGTTCCCAAACTGCCTTAATATCAGAGTTAACTGAACCTCTAATGTCCCAAAGCAGCATTAAAGAGCTGTCTTTATACACAGCTAGCTGGAAATCTGATACTTATGGAGATCTAGAAGCTGATTAGTCTATATACCAACGGATAGCTAGATAGAGACAGACAGATTTATAGTCATTGTATACACAGCAATGGCATTGATAAATAAATGAATAAATATGCGTATATATACACATGCTCGTTCATAATTGCACATAACAGATTAGGAAATACAGTCTGAATGTTTTTTTGTTTTTTGTTTTAGATACAACATTCTGCTTCTGCCCATTCTCTCTCTCTCTCTCCCCCCTCTCTATCTTTCCGTCTCCTCTCTCTCTCTCTTGCCGTTTCCTCTCTCTCACTCTTTCCATCTCCCCCCTCTCTCTCTCTTTCCGTCTCCCTTCTCTGTCTCTTTCCATCTCCCCTCTCTCTTTCCGTCTCCCCTCTCTCTCTCTTTCCGTCTCCCCTCTCTGTCTCTTTCCGTCTCCCCTCTCTGTCTCTTTCGTCTCCCCTCTCTGTCTCTCTCTCCGTCTCCTTTCTCTCTTTCCGTCTCCCCTCTCTGTCTCTTTCCGTCTCCCCTCTCTCTCTCTTCCAGTCTCCCCTCTCTCCCTCTTCCAGTCTCCCCTCTCTCTCTCTCTTTCCGTCTCCTCTCGCTCTCTCTTTCCGTCTCCTCTCGCTCTCTCCTTCCGTCTCTTCTCGCTCTCTCCTTCCGTCTCCTCTTGCTCTCTCTCTACTCTCTCTCCGTCTCCTCTCTCACTCTCCTTCCATCTCCTCTCTCTCTCTACTCTCTCTCCGTCTCCCCACTCTCTCTCTCCTCTCTGTCTCTCCTTCTCTCTCCCCACTTTCTATCAGTCTCCCTCCTTCTCTCTCTCTCCGTCTCCCCTCTCATTCTCCCCTCTCTCTCTCTCCGTCTCCCCACTCTTTTTCTCTCTCCGCTCTCTCTCTCCCTTTCCCTCCCTCCCTCCCTCCCTCCCACAAGTGGTCAAACAGTGCTCAAGACTTACTTTGACTCTGGCACTTCAGAGAAATTTCAAGTTAAGTCTTATATGCCGCCACCCGCTCCCCGCCCCTCACCTTTTTGACTTTACAGAAGACACACAACATAAAGCCTGGCGTCTTCACCTTGCAGATTGTAGTCTTTTGGCGTTCATCTGCGAAAGCCTTATCTGCATGTCTGGCTGAGCAGAGCAGTGCAGCACAATGCTAATTAAAAGCGACAGGCTTTTTAGAGCCCTTAATTAACTCTGATCATTATCCAAACATGACAGACATTAAATTTGTCACAGACCGCCACTGCTGACAACCTGTGCTCCAGCTTGCTTTGCACAGGGGAGTGGCTTTCCGCTCCTGAAGTGTCAGGACGGATAAATCAGATATCGTTAACACACAGCGAGAGGACATTGGCGCGAGGCTAAATGTGTGGCTTTATCGGTCGCGCGCAACTCAGACAAACTCACAGCAGAACAGTGGAGTCTCAGGCTTCAGAGAAAGTGTCGGTATCCCTGTTTGGCATGTTGGGCAGAGTTACTCTCAAACAGGGATACCGACACTTTCTCTGAAGCCTGAGACTCTCAGCTTTTTAATGGCGAAGACCTACGATAAACTGGGCCACGTTATAACAGTCGGACACGTTTTATGATTAGTCTTTACAGCCCCTGGATGTAGACTGAGAAATATCAAATAAAATTAATTTTAATAATACAAAAGGTTCCATAGCCCAAAATAGCGACAAGCCTGGTTTGGGGTATCAGAGGTCTAATGAACTGCCTGTGGACTTTAAACTCCAGAAACTAAGAGCTATTTTTAATTACCTGACCACTAGTGCAATCTCATTAACTCGATTTTCAGAAATATTGAGATCTTGTATTATTAGGGACCTTATACAATGATGTTCGTGACCTCACAGAGGAGAAACTGGCTAAAGCAGTTTGCAGTCAAGTATGTGATCTTGGGGGTCTAACTAGGATGATAATGTGACACGTAGAATTACGACTTTTCTTCAGAATGTTTGTAAACCGGGGACTTTGTAAAGGTCTATGGGCTACAAAACATGTTCCTGAAGTTCCTGACACAGAATCACTCTCACATAAAGAGATTCTCCAGCTTTACTCTCCACAGTTTCAGGCCCTTTCAGAACCAGCCGTTTCGACGGAGGGCCCAGTGTGACATCATACTGGGCCAATTTGCATAGACCCGCCCCTTATCTGTGGAGACTCCGCCCACTAGATGAACTGAAGTTCCTCCTTGGTGTCTGCTGGTGTTGGAGCACGGAGAAGCCGAGTGCTGGGTCTACAGACGGAGGCGAGTCGCTCATGAAGTGCTGAGTTTCTGTAAAGATCAGCACAAATCCTGCACTTTC
>JBBPDH010000130.1:14700785-14714520 GCA_037974565.1 Clupeocharax schoutedeni
GTCTTCCACACTGAACTCCTCCAGCATGTCTTTATGGAGCTGCTCTGTGCACTGGGACACAGTCCTGCTGGAGTAGAAAGGTTCTTCCCCAAACTGGGTCCAAAGATGGAAGCACAACGCTGCCGAGAATGTCTCCTGAAGCATCAAGATTGTCCTTCACAGGAAGTAAGAGGTCACCTGAATGATCAAGAGGTTTGTCCCAGTTCCGTTTGTCCATATAGTATATGTAGTTATTCAAGTTTCTGGATTTAGTGTCATATTGAAGTAATGAAGCCACGTTTACATAAGGAAACAGAAATATAGCTTTCACTATAAATGCTTACTGGCGATAGGACTGGACTTACAACTATAGATCAGAGAAAAGCACATAATGTGCTTTAATATTCGGCCAGTTGTACTGTAGTATACCAGTAATTTTACATTAAGTGCAGCTGGTGGCATAGTTGTTAGGGAGGGGCCCCTGTGATTTTGGTTTGGTTGTGGGTATGAACTGCCAGTGGCATCACTGAGGTACTCTTGAGCGAGTGACTGTTCCACAGGTACCTCTCGTTGGTGGCAGCCCAATGCTTCACTTGGTGAAAAGGTTAAACATTTAAACATTTTGGACCCAGCTATGAAACACAAAGATGTTTTCTAACTGCTACAATTATAAGAAATTAAACAGAGACTGTTTTAATGTTCAGCTATTCTTCATTAGTAAGCACCGGTATTGTCTAATTTGATTTTATATAATTTACATGACATCTATATTTCATTTACTGTCATATGTTCAGACTACAGTACATTTCAGCATTTCGACTCCCAACTGTTCCTTAGTGACTATATGGTTAGACTGTTACATTGAGCAATTCACAGATCACATACACTAAACAGCACAAAAATGACACCTTAAGATTATTTTTGAGACACTACAACAAAGAACTACATACATTTTTTTATTATTACTATTAAATGTTTGAGAAATACTTCTTTAAACAAACTGCATTAGTCAACCACTTTACTATTCTGACCACAAGATGGGGCTACAGTCCTCCCACAATTTGGATTGAAGTGTTTTCTTTAAATTTTTCATACCTTTCCTACATTATTTACTGAATGTGAACAAATGATGTACATAACATTCCAGAAAAATAAAGAAAGAAGCCAAGGTTATACAAAGAGGGGTTTAATAGAGCTATTTAAACAAAACCCGACAAAGCGTAGTGGGCACCTGATCAACAACAGCCTGCAGGTATTTTCACTCAATGCTAAACATTTTTTACCTTCATAGACCTTATTTAGAAAGGTGAGTTTTTTTCCCCCCATTTACACAAATTTAAGCTTAACGGCTTCACTTATCTAGTTAGAAAAAAAGCAGTTAAAAACACCTGTATATACACAAATACATATTTACATGTCTTTTTTATTAAACAATGTTACTTAACGTACTATTAAAATGTTTTAACAAGGGGGAAGCCCATGTTCTAAGAACATGGTATGATGCTGCCCCTCTTTTAAACTGAAAATATCAAGACCTTCGTCCTTGAATGAGAAAAAAAAAAAAAAAAAGGCATAAAATATACCATCAGACCAGGAGAAGAATACAAAACCCAGACAATTTACACGCGTAGAATACTTTCAAATTCATGCAGTTCCATACGGAGAAAGAAAATTCCAAGTATCAAAAACATGTCGAACAGTTATGAATGTGAAAGAATAGGACTGAAGAAAATTAGGATGTGTTTTCAGCATCAGCGGACTTCTCTGTATCTTTTGAGGCCTCAGCTTTTTCTTTTCTCTCCTCCCTTCTGTCTTTACTCTTGCTCCTCTCCCTCCGGTCTCTGTCCTTTTCTCTCTCTCGGTCCCGATCTCTGTCCCTTTCCCGCCTGTCTCTGTCTTTTCCACGTTCTCGTTCGCGGCTCCGGGAGCGATCTCGTCTTTTGTCTCTACTGTCGCGATCTCGCTCGCGATCTCGGTCCCGGTCCCTGTCCCGGTCCCTGTCCCTCTCTCTGTTCTTTGCTCTGTCTCTTTCGTGGTCTTTCCGTTCTGACTCTCTCTCTCTGCCACGGTCTCGATCCCGTTCTCGGTCCCGATCCCGTCGTTTATCTCCATCTCCTTCTCTATGGCGATCAGCATCTCTCCCTCTACTGCGATCCCTTTCCCTGCTGCGGTCTTTCTCTCGTTCTCTTTCTCTGCTGCGATCTCGATCCCTGTCTCGGTCTCTGTCCCTGTCCCTACTGCGTTCTTGATCTCTGTCTTTGTCCCTGCTCCGGTCTCTTTCACGATCTCGGTCCCTGCCACGATCCCATTCACGATCTCTGTTCCAGCCCCAAGACCTGCCCCCGTGTGGCGCGTCCCGATCTCGGTCTCTTCTCCGATCCTCTGATAAATCTCGTTGCCTCTCTTCAGACACCCTTGATGGTACATCACGATCACGGGGACCACTATCGAACCTACTTGACCTTTCTTGAGGTTCAGAAACCTCTTTAGTCGAGCTGCTGCGTCTCCTCATTTCAGGGGAGTGTCTTCTCCAGTGGTCATCGCGATGGGATTCCGGGCTGTGTCCTCCCAAGCGGCCTTGCATTGTGAGGGGACCTTCAGGAGGAGTAGGTAAAAGTGGCCCCCGTACAGGTCTAATGTCATTTGGATGGTCATCGAAGTGATAGCGTGATGACTGACCACCTGCATCACTATCAGAATAGTGTCCTGGTGGAGGACATCGTGGTCCTCCAAACTGCTGTGGAGCTGGTCCCCTTTGCCTTTCTAAGTCCTGGGTTAACCCTCCTCTTGGTTCTTCAAACGATGTTCTATGCGGAGGAGAGCCACGGAACTGGCTTGGTGGAGGGAATCTGTGCCCTGACATATCCCCTAAACCAGGTCCTCTTCGTCCATCAAAGTGGTTTGGGGGAGGTCCCCTAAAACCAGTTCCATGTGGGGGTCCTTGACTCTCCCTGTAAGAGTGAGAGGGTGTTTGAGCCTGGGGCTGGTCAATCCCCTGTTGGAAGGGGGTTCCACCTTCACTGCCTTCATACGGATCACCAGGCCCTCTTGGGATGTTAGGTGGTGGTCCATGCTCCCCAATATTGTGCAGTGGAGGTGGGCCTCGTGGGCCAGGGAAGTGAGATGGTGGTGGCGCTCTGCTATCAAAGTGGCCAGGAATAGGATTTGTAAATGGTGGAGGAAGACCTCTGGGTCCAGTGAAGTTGAAAGGTGGTGGGGGCCCGTTAAATCTTTGTCCATCAAATGTTGGGGGAAGTGGGCCAGAGGGTGGAGGACCAGGAGGTGGGCCACGAGGGCCCAAGTGAGACTGAGGTGGGATATTACTATTAAACATCTGAGGGGGAGGCCCTCTCTGACCTAATGGAGGTATTGGTGGAAGGGGGGCCCTAGGTGTAATAATTGGTGGGGGTGGTCCTCTTGAAGCATCAAACTGTGGACTGTTTCCCCACTGATTCTGATATGCTGGATAGGGTGCAGGTGGTGGGTACTGGGCCAGGTCACTTTCTCCATGACTTGGATGTGGGCCTTGCATTGGCAGGGGCATCTGCATTGTAGGAGGGCCCTGCATTGGAAGTGGCCCCTGCATTGGAGGTGGCCCCTGCATTGGAGGAGGAATATGCATGGGTGGTGGAACAGACATTGGTGGCGGACCAAGCATGGGTGGAGGTACAACAAGTGGTGGAAAAGACATTGGAGGTGGAAGGTCTGGGTTTCGGAATTCATTTTGAGGATTTGACGTCATGTGCGGCATATGGGAACTGTGTGAATCCATGTATGACGAACTCACTTGAGTATCGTCTTGCGATACTCCAACTGAGGTTAACGGAGTGCTGATTGTTGAGATGTTATAATATGCTGTTGCCACAGTGTCCACAGGCTCTTCAGCAGCTGGGATGGGTTCTGGTTTTAAAATGCTGGCAGAATTTGGCCAAATCTCTTCAAAACTCTTACTTTCCGATTCAATAACTGTATCCTTCTCTTCAGGTTTTGGTTCAGGTTGAGGATCAGTTTCATGATCTATATAACTATCTACAAACTCAGGATCTATCTTCTCTCCTAAGAGTGGGATGGAAATTTCTGTCCTGTCTACATCTACCAGGAAAGGTACCTCTTCAGTTTTGGCTTCTTCTGGCTCAGATGTGTCTAGCTGAGTAACAACAGGGTGCGACGACACAGATTCCACTTTGTCCTCACTTTCTGCTGCTGCTGATTCTGTGCATTCAGAAGGTTCTGCTGTTCCATCCGCAGAGGAATGCTGCACAGGAGGAATGTCTGTGATTTTAGGCTGCTGTAATTTTAATGTGTCTAGGATTACAGCAAAGTCAAGGGATGATTTATCTGCAATTGTAGTAGTTTCAGCTGCAGTGGCTACAGCAGCAGAAGCAGCAGAATCACCATCATCTTCAGTAGCAGGAGGAGTAGTAGTAGTACTAGTCGTGATAACAGTAGAAGCAGCATCAGATGACTCCTCCTTTTCTCCAATGTCAGAGGTTAGTCTCCGAGTAGCAGCCACCTGTCTCGGATCCCTGCTCTGTCTTGGATCCCTCCTCTGATTAATAAGTGGGTTAGCTGAGCTTTTTGAAGCGACCTCCTCAACTTTCTTACCACCTAGCTGAAGCATCGGGCCACTGGCTAGAAGAGATTTAGCAGACTGGGAGATTAAAGCATCAGGTAGTTGCTGGTGCTGTGATTCCCCATGCTCCTCTTGTTGCTTCTTGGAACCTGGTTCAACTTTAACGTCCTCAAAAATGGAGTCATCTTCAGGGTCATAAGCAATATCATCCACCACACCGGTCGTTACGTCTGGCTGCCTCATGGTTGAAGGTACCGTGGGATCACTAGGCTTTTCAGTACGATAGCCAACACTAGGATCATATTCTTCCTCAGGGTCATAAGGTCTATCATCCTCTTCATCTACATTGTTCCCTTTGCTAATCCCAAACTGTTGGACTATGGGATCGAGCAGAGACACTGAAACATCAGAACTCTGGTCTGAAGGTGACTGAGAAGCTTCTGAATCTTGCTTTTTCTTGCCAAACAGTGTCTTCAGAATAGTCTGAAGTGGGGATGCAGTTGCGGCAGGTAGTGACGCAGCAGTTGATGGGGAATTACTACCTGTACTTGCAGTGACACCAGGTGCCTTAACAGAAGATAAAATGGAAAACACAGCTGCAGTTCCAAGTGGACCCAACGATGGCTCTGAGCTGCTAAGAGAAGGTGGAGTTCCCGGAGGCGTTGTACTGACAGATTCCAAACTGGTTCGCACCACTTTGTCAGTTTTGCTAACAGGGATAGGTTTTGGGAGACCAGTCTCCTCATCGCGTTGAGTTTTGGAACGTTTTTCCTCACTCTCTAGAGGACCTGCAGCACGTTTCTTGTCCTTCTGACAAATCAAAAGCCCAAGGAGGAGATTGGGACGAGCCGGCTCTAGCCCTGCAAATAAAACAAAAATATCGCCAGTTAGTCAACAATCTCTACATTAACACTAAGCATTCAGATAAAATTTTACTAGTATCTCAGTTTGTCTAAAAGACATGACCAAAAGTCATACATATGTCCATACTAACATCTACGTCAATAAATTGAACATAAATGATCTCAATTTGACGTAACCCCGTTATATCTGGCCATTGCTACCAATAAGATATTCATGTGTAATTTTAAATCACAATTCATGATGGGCAGGTAACTGAGCAAATACAGTCATGTCTTACAGAGGACTTGTAGCCAAGGTGACACTGTGAAATTAAGGATTTTTAAAAATCATGCTGGTAAGTCATTCATATTTTAGTCAGTAGTTTATTAACATTTGCAGGATGATGGGCGGTCTTCTGGACAGGAACAGGACGCAGGAACAAGACTTGATTATTATTGGCAGGCTAATACTTCTCAGCAGGTACTTTTTCTCCTCTTCCCCTTCTATATGTAGCAGGTGATTTATCATGGTCTATTGGTCTTATGGCCAAATCCAACAGCGCACAGTATCTGAGTTAGGTCTGTTTACCAATGGATTATAGCATAACCACTTCTATATTTTAAAACTCCACTGAATAATGAATAATTATTAGAAAGGAAGGAGAAACTAAGAAACAATGTTGAGACACATGTCTACCGATTTTGGAAGCATTTGTTTTATTAGAATTATTAACATGATGTTACAAACAGGAAAAATTGCATATACAAGAAATGGTGTACATCAGAGTAACAACACAAACACAAAGGTAATCAACCATTTTATGGAACAAACTTATTTCAAAAGCAATTTCCTCCAGGATCAATAACGTTTTCAGATTCTGATTTCATAAACAAGTAAAATACATCATACTCATACTTACCTGAAGGCACTTTTTCCAACTCTATGTGAATAATAGCAGGGACTGCTATAGGATGAACCTCAATTAAATGGAGATACAAGCATTTTTAAACTTCCTTGTTCTTACCTGGCCCATCAAAGGGTAAGAGTTTTGCAGGTAGTGGGTCCTTTGAACTCAGTGGGATGAGGTACAGGTCCTTGATACGCTTGTTGCTGTTCGCCACCACACCGAAACGTTTGCGGCTGCTGAAATAAGAAAACAGGGACACGTACGCAACCTCCTCCTCTTCAGTTGCTGGATGAAAACGGATCAGACACAGCTCCTGAAAACCAGCAGAACACAGACATTCACAAAGATGTGAGACTACTCAAAGCACAATCTGTAATCATAAGTGTAGGAACTATAAGGTTTTAAGTCAGGTCTCATACTTTTGACAATGAAGTCTTCAATTTGCCAACATAGTCCCAAACTGTGTGGGGAGATATTCTACCACCAATGTGAATGGTATCAGGCAAGTCCTGCGAAAGAAGAAGAAATATGTGCTTCAGCATGTAATCTTAACAAATCAAGCTCAGTGACTTCAAACCATAATATATATCTGTGCTCTCTGACTATATATATATATATATATATATATACACATACACATATATACACACACACACACACACACATTCTGGAGAGAACAAACCTCTTTGAGATGCTCAAAGGACCCGGAAACCATGTAGGCCTTTGTGACGAACTTGGCAACTGTGTGCATGTTAATGAACCCTTTCCACAACATCTCCTGCCCTGACAGGAACAGAGCTGTCTCTCCTTCTGGAGGGGGCTCCGACGTGCTGCAGATACAAAAACACTCATTACTGAAATATATTACCTTCTGCATCACTGACTTATGCACCTTTGAGATTACAATTAGTAGCTTTGCTTTGAAAACATGCTTCCAAGCACTCAAGAAGCAAAATTTAGCAATTACACGCAGTAATTATGGCACATGTTTCATATTTTACTACTTGAAAAATGCTAACAATAAATCTATACGTTTATTGCTTGAATTCACTCGCCTCCAGAACGTACTGGCAAACCAAATGGTCAGTGAATTTTTATCATGTGAATACATTCCCAACTTCTTTGTATATGGGAACTGTGCTGAAGTGTGTTCAATTTCAACAAAAAGACCAAAAGAAAAGTGTTGGAGAAATGTTATCCTTATTAAAGTTTCTTTCATATTAAAAAATGATTCTTATTAAAGTATATATATATTTGTGAGTTCAAGCACACATGAAATCATTAAGAAACCTTTGAGTTATATAGTCCTGTAACCTCTGTCTTGTATGTCCCCTGTGAGGACTGTCTTCTCTGTATCTCTGATAGAAGGACGGAGCAATGCAGCTGGAAGTGTCCGGGAGCGGAGAAGATACACAGTCTTTTGTTTTGACTAATGTAACGACAACTATGTTATGTCCACATGCGCGCGCACACACACACACACACACACACACACACACACACACACACACACACACACACACACACAGCTTACTGCTGTATAAACTGGAAAGCCTACGCTTAGTTTTTCAGAACAACTCTTTTCTTTCTCAGACTTGTTCCCTTGTACAAGATAATATTAAATAATTCTTTTTTACTTTCATTACGTCTCGTGGTGAGCTTCCTCCACCTATTAAACCTTATCGAAGTTCTTTTTGGGAATTTCACTGACAAAAAGCCTTTGAACTTGCATACAAACGTGAGGTAAAACCGGTTAATGAAGTTTGTGCTGTAACAAATCGTACCTGGAGGTACTGGCCCCGTAGTGCCGAGTGTCTGAGGAGGAGACAGGCTTTGGGATTGTGGGTTTCGGTAAAGACACCGGAGCTGGAGGCGGCATCGGCAACGGCCCCTTCACCTCCACCACAGGAGGTTCAATGGACACAGGAGCCAAAGACAAGCCGCCTGCTGCGCCTGCAGGAGCCCCAACATCAGGACCAGCCTGAGACAGAGGTGCAGAAGAGCGGTGACTGGCGGTACGAGGGTCACGTCGGGTTATTGTGACAGAGGAGAGGGCAGGGGTGGCCACAGGAGTCTGAACAACAGGCAACATGCTGCTTGCATCCTCAATGATATTCTGCTGATGCACCACAGGGGCTTCGCCGCTCGAGTACGAGGCCGTGGACGGGTCTTGTCCTGCAGTCAGCTTGGACGGCCGCTGCTCTGGCTTAGGCTTGTCAGTAACGTCTTGTTTTTTAGGGACAGAGATTTTAGGCTTTTTAGCTGCTGGCTCGTCATCAGCAGGCCTCTGACCTGGAGAGGTGCAGCAACATTATATGTTAAGCACAAATGTAGAAGAGTGGTCTGGTTTATGCAGACAATATCTGTCCAAGTGAAGGTTCTACCTGTGCAAATCTTGCAGTTGAGATCAAACAGGTGAGCCCTGTGCTCTGATGTGGTGTCTTTCAGCATACTGCCCAAGATGTCCGGCACTGCGCTGCTGCTCCTTCCTGCCAGGCTGAAGTCCTTGGCTGCTGCTGCAGGGGGGTTTGATTCCTGATGGTCCTACGATTAGAAAAGCAGATCCCCAAAGTCACCCCACATATTTAAAAGGTCTTGTAGAATTGGTGATATTTTTCTTTTCACAAAGAAAAAAAGGCACACAAAAGGTGCAAGGCCAGCAGAGTTAAGCACAGCGCAAGAGTTAAAGGATGAACAGTTGAAATATTGCAGCCATTTAAGATTGTGGTTTCTTAAGGTATCACTTTAAATAGTGTACTGGAGACCTTCAGATACAGACTGGGATGCCTTAGGAAACTGAAATGTGAGAAAAGTTAGAAGAGAAAAGGCCAAAGCCTGTGAAATGGAAAGAGACAGCTACCACTTACTGCCAGAGAAGCCAAGCAGGGAGATTGGGAAGTAGCAGAGATACATACATCGCCATCAGACATGGAAGGAGCTTCTTCCATGTCCACATCAGGAGGAGCTCCCTCTCCTGGCTTCGATCCAGCTTTGTGCTGTCCTGCATGGGATCGTCCACCAACATCGGAAACCTTAAAATAGAATTTACAATGATTTTAAATATAACATTAATTTACATAATATAAAACGATGTGAAAATGGTATAAAATGCCTAAATGCCATAAATGTAAATGGCTTATTTGTAAGAGTCAGACCCCAGTCCTGGTGGGCCTCAAACTAGCTTGGCTTTGTTAAAGTCTGATGAACAGTATCTTAGCAAATGAACAGTAATTTAGGAATACTTGAGGGAAAAGATCACCTCAGAGGTTTCACTTTTCCTCCAGTCCGAAATTTCTTTGGAGAGCAGCTCTTCGGGGCTCAGTCTGACCAGCCGAAAAGGACTGACCTCTCCACCAATCACACGATAGAAGAGGCCCTGTTAAAACGCACAGACAAAAAAATAAATAAATAAAAACCTGAATGACCTGAAAGACATTTAAACTAATGCATTAAATATTTGTTCATAGCTTAGACCATGAGTCTTCAACCCTCTCCTTCCAGACCGTTCCACGTTTAGCTGGAGGCTAAAATCTGGACCGTCTGGGAGGCCCTGAGGATGCAAAGATGACTGGCCTACAGACAGGACTGTTACTGACCTTATTTTTAGGGTCTTTCAGGTTGAACATCAGAGATCTGTATTTGTTCTTGTACTTGCTGTCTGTGTTCATATAAAGGTTGAACATCTCTTTCTCAATGCTGACGGCCAACCTTCCCACCTCGTTCTCAGACATGGAGAGATCGTCGCTGTCACTCACCCTAAGGTACAGCAGTTTATCATCAGTAATGCAATCAGTAATCTAACCTGATTTAATGTGCTATTTATACTATACAGTACATACGACTACGCAGGTATTTTTCCCAATTTAAATTTTTTTTTACTTTACTACAGTCAGCTTTAAAATAGTAGAATGTAACAAGTGATCAATGATCCCTCACCTTTTGAACAGGATGTCAGTAAGTGAGCGGCGGATGTTGGATCTCATCTGATTGTTAGGGGGCGGCTGTGATGGGGCGGCGGGAGCAACAGGCGGGGGAGGTTTGGAGGGGGGTTGGTGGCTCTGGAAGGTAGAAGTAGGCATCCTGGAGGTGGATGACGGTCCAGAGCCCATGGACTCCTTCGACCCACCCTGCGGCTGCTTTTTAGGGATGGTGAAGTTGCTCTTTGTCACACTCAGAGCTCCAGTGGCATGGAGTCGTGAGCCAGGTGGACCAGAGGATGAGAAAACCGGGATGGGAGGAGGAGGTGGCCCTGGTTTCTTGGATTTGGGCGTTTTGGTCTGGGGTGGTTGTTTTTTCAAGTCTTTGGCATTGCTAGCAGAGGTGGAACTGGCTTTGCCTTTGGATGTGGCTACAGGAGCAGGTTTGGCGGACTTCGAGGCGGGAGACTTCTTGCCTCCTTTTGGGCCTGCTGTCGTAACCTGGGGCTTCTTCTCAACAGGAAGATCCTTCTTTTCTGGCTCAGACACTTCAGTACGCTGTTCCTCCGCTTCTTTCTCCTTTTCTTTCTGAGTACCTGCTAGACACACAAACGTACATGTAAAAAAATTAAATCCCAACTAATACTAGTTCATCCATATAACGTCTGACGCACCTTTTGATTTAATTAACATGTTTTGATTTTTTGTGCCTTGCCTTGATTCTGTATTCTCTAGGTGAGAACCCCCAACCCCTCCCCCCCAGCTTGATGACCCATGACCATTACTACTTATGAATGGTAATTAAAAGAAAACCATGAAATCAATAAGATTAGAAGGAAAACAAATTTTATTTTTGATAACCAGCAGTCACAGAAAAATCAACAAGTGAAGTTTCACTGCTTGAATTTGTTTACAGGACAAAACTTATATAAATAAATCACTAAATACTTCAAAATGATCAATTATATGCCATGCAGGATATTTAATTTACTTTAGTTCAGTTTTAGTCTTTACCTTGAAGGGCCTGATGCTTCAAAATCAAAGGAATTCTGTCAGCATCATGTTCCAGGGAAGACTGGAGGTCTAATTTTACAGCCATTTAAAAACATTACTCTGTATGTGCCTTCTTCTGGACTGGCAAGAGCACAAACCCATCAGACAACCCTCTGCTACACAAGAGCAAACGCTTTTCAGAGCTGGGGTAAAAGTAGGATTGGCTTATTTTAGACCAAACACTTCTGAAGAAAACGCATATGATTTATATCAGGATTATATAGTCCAAGCATCCACACCACACAGCTTTACAGGACACGGTCACTCGACAGGATGTAAAGAACATACAGATGTTGTTCAGGTCATCCATGGTCCATCAATCACTGGTCCAAATACAACCAGTTCATCCAGATCAAGCCGATTCATCTGCATTTATTACTTTAATGAGGAAAATTGTTTTATTCCAAATGATCCACAATGCTTTCATCTACCACCCAGAGGAAATTCAGGTGCATCCATATGAAGGCCATTCAACTTTAAGAAACTTCCAAATGAAGCTAATGATTTCAGCTGTCTGACCTGGAACCATTGCCTGAAAAACCTTTCAATGAACTCTTCTGTTGACAAATCAGGTGTTCAGAACTTGTGTGCAGTCATCAAGCATTTTCATATTTTCATAGGCAATCCATGGACAAGTTTCTATTTAATAAATCAAACAATCAACCGATCAATCATGAGCTGAGCATGTCTCTAATAACTCCAACATTTAACTTAGAAGCAGCTACTAACTTTTCTTCTTGTGGAAAAAAAAGAAATACTAGTACATGAAATCGCCTGCATGTTTTTGTGACCATGTTTGGGCATTTCCTGTGTGTTGCAGAAATGAGGGCAGTAGATTCTGCGTCTGGGTGCTGCTGTCTGCCAGTCTACCATCTTCCAGCTTTCATGTGTGGTCTTCACAGCTTCAGACTTCACACGCAGGGCGTCAGATGGTTTCTCTGGACCACAGGTTGCATCGCACCCCACTCTCTCAGGTCCGCAGGCAAACGTTGCTGCAGGTAACAGTGGTGACGAGTCGCCGGTTGTCTGGCAGTGGCCAAAGCAGGCTGGGGCCATTTTATCCAAAGCAATCCACAAAAGACTTCTCAAAATTGAAGCAAGGGGCATCAGAAAATTCTCTGAAATCATTTTATTTTGAAGTCACTTTTCTCCAAAGTGCATAAATGCAGGTCATGCAAATCATAGGAATAAGGAAAACTATTTAAAAAAAAGTATTGGTTCATTAGTAATGGTGTTAATAGCAAATACGCAGCGCTCTCAGTCAGTCCATGAGATGCTGCTCTATTCTTAGTGAAAAATGGGTGGGAGAAAAAGACACAAAGACCTACCTGTTCAGGTGAGTGGCCAGCACTTCCAATCTTATGAAGAAACTACTCCTCGATCAGAGCAGTTGGGAGATAAGACATTCTAACACACACACAATCAAATTCATACTCCCACACATACTTGTAGACCCCAGGCAGAAAGTGTAGAAAATACATATCATGGCAAGGCACTCTTAAGTGAACGTCACTTAACACTGAATCTTTTTGGGTGGTTTTCTCTGCACAGATTCAACCTTAACTTGAACTAAATGAAAAATATATCTGCCTTTCTGTAATCGGCAACTGAGGCATAACCAGTGCGCAGAAAACCGTCCCTTTAAATAATGTATTCAAATAAAGGCAGCCTTTGCAATGCGAAGCATTAATACTTACCATTCCAGTTCTACTCACCTGTTCTCAAGCTTCAAGTAGTTTTATATAAATTATACCAGTATAGCAGAACTTAAACCAGAAGTATAATGCCTGCTTGCTACTAAAATAGCAAGTGATGTTATTACGAACTCCCAGCCTAACACATGCCTACATTGTGCAGGAACAAATTTTTACCAAGACAAATCCTTATGAAGGTTTCAGATCAATTAACAGTGTAAAGCCTCATGATTTGGCAGCAACACCATTTCCCTCATTTGATCAGTTCTACACTCATGACATGGAAAAAATGTGGAAAACCTTCAAAGAGATACATACACGCTTTGTTTAACACAGTAGATATGGGTGTAGTCTTTTCTGGCGTTACTGCAATGTAATTATGGTCGCTGGACCAGGATGACATGGCTGGGGGTGGGGGATGTTCCTCAGCAAGTTCATCTTCATCATCGTCCTCTTCATTTTCACGGCCCTCCGACTCGGACGACTCCTCTTCAGCTTTGCTGGACGATTCTGTGGACCTCCTGCTGCTCCTCCGCTCTGGGCCTGAACTCTTCTGATGAGAGGGAAAGACATGAAGCCAAAACAGAAAAATATTACTACACTGTTTTTACCGACTGTAGGTTCTGGGATGATCAGTTCAGAACCCTTTACAAATTACACAGTTCAGAATACTCCTGTATGAGTCTCTATGTGTTCTGTAGTGTTTTTCATGCTGATCTCAGATCTGTGTGTAGTGTTTCCTGCAGGTACAGTGTTTGTGATGAAGCTA
>JBBPDH010000130.1:14819309-14834092 GCA_037974565.1 Clupeocharax schoutedeni
GCATTCCTCCACATGCTGCTCACACACTCTGTCCTTATCTCCCTGATTACACACTCACAAACACACACACACACACAAACACACACACACACACACACACACACATACTCCCACCATGTGTTGTCCTCCTGTCCCTCTGCTGTGCCCATCTGCTCCCTGGGGCCGTGTGTGTGTGTGTGTGTCCAGGACGGGATGGAGACTCTGTCATCTGAGAGTTCTAGCTGTGAGGAGCTTGTTTGAACTCTCCAAACCCACCGGCATGAGGACCAGACAGAGGACACACTGCCATCTGGGTTTGGCACAGCTCCATATCTGAGTGTGTCTGGGGCTCTGTGTTACTCTTTTGAGCCACAGTCATATGTTTTAATCCCCTAAACTGTGCTGTTATTAATAGAACTTGTTCAAATTGACAGTTTGACCTAATTACAGTTGTTCAGTCTGTTTGGAGTCTGAGCTTTGAGGCTACTGTAGCTAATAATGGAAGCGTATAGCCACCAGACTAGCAATGTGCTAACTGCATGCTTGAAGGCAAATTGTGGCCAAAACCAATGAAACTATTGCTTTATTTGTTGAAAACATGTGTGATGGCGTCCTACAGTAGTCCTGACTGTGATTGCTTGGAAACTGAACATCATGTCTGCACTGATTAGCCTCGACTTAAGTGTATTTTTCTGTATTCCTGTGAGTAAATTACATTTATGATGTATCTGTACTATTCATACAGCCAGTATGTACTTTGAGGGGAAAGTGTAATCCTTAGACAAGGATAAGGCATAAAGTTTATATATAAACACAGTACTGTGTAAAAGTCTGGGAAAATGCTACTTTAGGTCTGTTTCCTGCTGGACAGTGGTGTTAAGTTAGTGTTAAACAAACACAAACGGCATTAATACAGTAAACTACATTAATACAGTAAACTACATTAATACATTGAACTACATTAACACGGTAAACTACATTAACATGGTAAACTACATTAACACTGTAAACTACATTAATACAGTAAAGTACATTAACACAGTAAACTTCATTAACGCAGTAAACTACATTAACATGGTAAACTTCATTAATACAGCAAACAACATTAACACAGTAAAATACATTAACTCAGTAAACTACATTAATACAGTAAACTACATTAATATGGTAAACTACATTAACACAGTAAACTACATTAACACGGTGAACTACAGTAGCACAGTGAAGTACATTAATACAGTAAACAACATTAACACAGTAAACAACATTAACACAGTAAACAGCATTAACAAAGTAAACTACATTAATACAGTAAACTACATTAACACTGTAAACAACATTAACACAGTAAACTACATTAACACAGTAAACAGCATTAACAAATAAACTACATTAATATAGTAAACAACATTAATACAGTAAACGACATTAATACAGTACATGACATTAACACAGTAAACAGCATTAATACAGTAAACGACATTAATACGGTAAACTACAAAACACAGTAAACTACATTAATACAGTAAACTACATTAACACAGTAAACTACATTAATACAGTAAACTACATTAACACAGTAAACTACATTAATACGGTAAACTACATTAACACAGTAAACTACATTAATACGATAAACAACATTAACACAGTAAACTACTTTAATACAGTAAACTACTTTAATACAGTAAACTACATTAACACAGTAAATTACATTAACACCATAAACAGCATTAACACCGTAAACAGCATTAACACAGTAAACCACATTAACACAGTAAATGGTGGTTTTCTGTGGTAAAGTGTTGCTGAACCAGTTTCAGACCTCTTTCCTCATGGAAGCCCAGTTTTACCTGCAGCTCCATCAAATCCCTGGTTCGGCTCTTTTTAAATTAAATTAAATTAGGGGCTGATTATGGGATTTTATTCATTCACCCAAAGACTGGAGGCCCTGAGTAGAAACCTGGCTCCAAACCTGTGTTCTTCTAAGAGCTCACAGAATACCCACCACTGTTTAGAGAAAAGAGATCCTGATACTTTTTACTGCTGGTTTATTCGCATTTATTCTAATATTCAGCTGTTTTTGCTGCTTAAAGAAGCCGCTGCTGATAGAAATGACTTCAAATTATTTGCACAGGGGTCTAAGACCTTTGCACAGTACTGTAAAAAGTACAGTATTTATTTTTTAGCAACATTAGTGCGTAGACTAGTGGAAATCTAATCTTTTCTAATCTCATAGACACTCAGGACATCTCACCTGCTGAACTGCTAGGCTTCAAACTGAGATGCTTAGAGACGGCTTTCTCATGCAAGCAACAGAGGATTAGCATTAAATAGGAGCTGAGAGCAGGACAGTTGTGGTTAAAACAGCAGAACAAGGGTCTCCAGTTTCTGCGAATGGTATGAATGATGTATGTAAGGGTCACGCGATTGTCTGGGCGAGGCCTGAGGAGGCCATTTCTCATTCACACCCTTAAGCTAATCAGCACATCTGTATAGCTTCCACAGAGATAATAATCTGTGTCAAACACAGATAAGGCTTGTAAACATGGCTACTTCCATTGCCCATTGTTAATGCGGAGACGTGGAAAACGAGATTGGTGCTCACAGATGGCTTTTGGCCGTTTACTCCGCTATTTGGGTCCTACAGCCCTCGAGTTCATCGAAGCGAAGCTGCCCGGCCCTCCAGGACCGCTAACGTGAAGCAATTTCTCTGAAGAAATAGCTCTTGCTTTGGTTGGTCCTGGTGGAGAACAGCTTAAAAAGTTTAAAATGAAACATCCCAAAGTGGCCCGAGGCCTTGAGGAGGGAGGAAGAGTGGTGAGTGAGAATGTAGAGGGAGAGAAGCAGAGCTGAAATCCATTTGTATTGTTGTTCAGTCATAAAATTAACCCATAAAAGACGAGAAAAATTATTATCATTCGATCTCATATAGGTATGAGGTTTCGGGGTGTAACTCGAGACACTGGCATTTCCCACTTGAAAAGAGCTGCATGCCTTGTTTTGATTTTCAGAACCGAAAAAAAGGGTTTATTGCGTTTGGATTGGATGACTCAACCCTGTTTTATTGGCCAATCACAGCGTACCGCATGAGCAATCACGAGAGATCTGGCTATGATTTAAGATCCATTCTGGTACAGTAAACTTTACTTCCAAATAAACCCACATCCAAAATCACACAGATTAGAAAATAATAACAATAATTCCCCAAAGACGCTCTTCGTGCCTGTGATTTACGACTTGGTTGAAAGTTAACTGACGATGACTGGGCCTCGAGAAAGGCGTTTGTCTGCAGCTTTAGTGAAGACTTGTCTTTACTGAGAGGGAAAACCCTTCTAAAATTGCGACAGAAGTCCTCAGACGCTAAAAACATGGCATTTCACTTCTGATTCCAGTTTAATTATCTCACACACACTTTCCAGAATGTATGCATGTGGGAAATCTTTTCATGGCCACCCATTAAAATCAGTACAGTACACACACAATAGTCCTTATAAAGAAAGCAAAGCTGTAGGAAAACAAGCACTAGTGTGCGTGCGCGCGTGTGTGTGTGTGTGTGTGTGTGTGTGTAACAGAAACGGCATTTAAATCTTGAAATAACTCTTTTCCCCTCCAAGTCTTGCTTTCCTTTTTTATTTTACTTTTGCCCCTCTCTCTCTCTCTCTCTCTCTCCCTCTCTCTGGACGCATGCCTGCCCCAGCTGTGAGTGCAGCCCCCTCTGTGAGGGCTCGGGGCAGGCCAGGCTCACAGCTGGCCAGACATCGTGGAGCCAGTCGACAGGCGCATGGAGGGCCGCCCGCCTGCCCGCCCGGGCCTCTTCCTCTGCAAACAGGCCCAGGTGTGGGGCCTGATGGCTGAGCTTCTGATGTGTGTGTGTGTGTGTGTGTGTGTGTGTGTGTGTGTGTGTTTGGGGGGGGTCACGACTGGAGGGGATGAGAGGATGGATGGGGGGGTTAAAGGGGGTATTCCCACTGAAGCTGTGTCAACAGCGGCTGAAGGAGAGAGTTCTGTGTGTGTGGTGGTGGTGGGGGGGCGGGGGCTGGTTGGAGATGGTTTTGCAGCGATTACTGCTGTATTGGAACCACATTGGAGTGCAATTGCTCATGCTAATCCCAGCAGGCGCCAGGACGAGAGGAGAGAAGTGAAAAGAGCAGAAGAGAAGAGAATAGAGAAGAGAAGAGAAGAGAAAAAAAAGAAGAGAAGAGAGGAGAAGAGAAAAGAACAGAAGAGAAAAGAGGAGAAGAGAAAAGAAGAGAAAAGAGGAGAAGAGAAAAGAAGAGAGAAGAAAAGAGAAGACAAGACAAGACAAGACAAGACAAGAGAAGAGAAGAGAAGAGAAGTAGCCAAGTAATGGCTTTAGGTTATTCTTGACATAGATAAACCTATATAAGGACGTGGATATAAGGACGTCAGTGTCTGTATGTAATATTAATATGTTCCATATGTCCGTTATCCCTGTTTTTCACTGGTGTTTCTACACAGTCAGGGCAGTTCAAAAACGAGCACTAACCCAAAGATAAAAGAAATGTCCTCATATCAGTAAGCAAGACCTTTCCTTGAGGAGGGACAAGGAGTACATGGACTTTGATGCAGTGGTTAAAATGTATGAAATCAGGGGTGAATGAATGAGGGAATGCGTTTATGATCTCATCCTGGCTTTTGGGAGGACACAATGGTCAGATGAGATACAACACTGCCAGATTTGAATATTCCTTTGAACATCTTTATCTGTGTCCCAGATGTGCACACACACACACCCCTCTATCTCTTTCTCTCTCTCTCACACACACACACACACACACACACACACACACACACTAATGAGGCAGCTGAATGATGACTCTCTGTATCCGCTCGTCTCTGACTCCCCCAAACTCTCACTTTCATTCCTGCACTTTGATTCAATCGTAGGGTTTCGGCGCCCCTTGTGGTGAAGGGTGGAACTGCAGGTTCCGACCTTTACTGTGTGAACCATTGGCCCCTGCCCTGCTCCTAATAAATGCTTGTTAATTAGCTGATCAATTAGATCAAGTGCGTTGGGAGCAAGGAAAACATATGCAGAGTGGGGTTCAAATTGAGTAGATGATTTGATTTATCTACACTTTCCTAAAAGACCTTGGTGTACGGTGGCCGAGAAAGCTCAACTTCAGAAAACACATGCAAACAGAAAAAAAACACAACAAATTAAGAAAACGTCTCCATCAGTTTGACAACACAGGTGCTGCAAATACGGAAATGCGCTGCAAATTCTAACATCCCAACCAAACACGGAAACGTGCTGCAAACACACAAACGCGCAGCCCGCGTTGAGCAATAAAAGACCAGTGAACACATGCAAAAAATAATAATTTCAAAACTTTAAAATACAAGAGTGTGACAGTATTTTAGCAGCAGATTAATTAAATATGCCAAAAAAAACTGCCAAAATGTACCAGCAACAGGATAAAATAAATGTAAGAGTATTTCAGTAAAATTAATGGTATGGTCTGTGTTTGTCTAAGAGGAGAATGGTTAAGTGTTTATATGCATTTACTTCAGTTTCATGAGTGTGTGTGTGTGTGTGTGTGTGTGTGTGTGTGTGTGTGTGTGTGTGTGTGTTGGGAGTGCAGTTCTGATTTAGTTCTGATTTAGGAGCCTTATGGCCAGGGGGAAGTAACTGTTTCCCATCCTGGCAGCGAAGGCCCGTATGCTGCTTTTTACCAGATGGCAGGAGGGAGAGGAGAGTGTTGGAGGGGTGAGAGAGGTCGTCCACAATGCTGCTGTATTTGTGGATGCAGTTTGTGGTCCAGATGTCTGTGGTAGAGAGACGCTGATGATCTTTTCAGCTTATCTCACTATCCACTGTAGGCCCTTGTGATCCCAAACCAAGCCGTGGTGCGGCTGCTCGGGATGCTCTCCCCAGAAACCTGGTTTTGAGGAACTGGGGACGGAAGGTGACCTCTTCCCAGTAGAGAAGCTGTTGAGCTGTTTTGGCAGTAGAGCTGGTGTTGAGGGTTCCTGTAAGGTTCTCCACAATGTGAAGAATGAGGAACTTGATGCTCTGGATAGTCTCCACTGAGGAGCTAATGATGTTCAGCCCTCTTGAAGTCAACAACCATTTCTTTAAAGTATGTTTACACTAAAAGGCAGCTTGTTGGTTGTTGGTTGTTGACTGTTGGTTGTTGACTGTTGGTTGTTGGTTAACCCACTGCTGCAGATCAGCAGTCTTACGTTCACTGCATTTATCAGACACTCTTATCCAGAGCGACGTAGATCAGAGCTTAAAGTCCACAACTGTACTTAAATCAACAGAGTCAGAGATTAACAGTTAAGAGGGTGAGCAGCAGTTAACAGGGTGAGTGTCTGAGGGATTTGTGAAATATAGAAGAAAAGATGTATAAGAGATGTGCAGAGGACTGGTTAGTCTTCACTCTTAGGGTGTACTCACACTAAGCACGGTTGCCCAGAACCGGGCCCGAGTACGATTGTCATTATGCTGCTATGGTTTCAGGATAAACAGGAAGAGCAGCGCTCTCTCGCTGACAGTCCATCGCTCTGTTTACTTTGTTGATAGTAATTTTGAGTCGTCTACAGCGCTGTTGCTAAACAGGTCTATCGCTTTTGTGGCACGAAAAATAGTTTTGAAAAGTCGCAAAAACGTGGCGTCACGCGTCCTGATCCGTGCTCCAGCGCGGTTAGAGCTCACACTACATGCGAACCGCGCCCGAGTCCAACTGAACCGTGCTCTGTGTCACCTCTTCCACCGGGCCAGGGACAGCTAAACGAACCGCGCCTGGGCACAGAGCACTCACACTAGTCTAACCAACTGCGCTTTGTCGGTCAAACACACTAGGGCACGGTTCAAACTGCCTAGTGTGAGTACACCCTTAGTTGACTTTAGTTGATGATTTGGTGTTTATGGGACTGTGGAAAGCGTACTTCTCTAGCAGCGCATGCTTGCATTGCTGTGCAGTAAAACAGTTTAATTCTATTTAAAAGTTAGTTCAAACAGATCAATATAAGAAACCTAGATTACAAGTGAAGGTCGCTTGCTCTAGAATGACCTTCGCGCTCCTGGTGTCCCATAAATCAACAAAAGCTGAATCATTGTCACAATCTTGCATGATGTTCTGCTTTACTTCACCCCAGGCCGTTGATTTGGACGAAATTAGATGTGCCCAGCATCTCTGAATGTGTCTCTGTTCGCCCGGCTCCCATCCCTGTTTCTCAACAGTAACCACATTACCCCCCCAAGGGCAGGTTTGAGCACTCGGCCGCACGGGCGGTTACTGGAGCCGTCCTCAAGTTCTGACGCATTTGTGTTGTTTTTACAGGGAAGAGCGAGGACTAATCCAGCTCTGAGGGCTCTATTTACCTTCATTACAGCAGGTGGGGGAGAAGGAGCGTGTGTTTGCTTCGCTGAGTCCTACAGTTTCTCAGAGTTCCACCACAGCGCTCAACAATGCGGGGTGTGTGAGGCCCTCCCACCGAGCCGGTTAGGCTAAGGAAAACACACAGAAGGTGTCAAAACATCCCAGACAGAGGGAGACTGTGTGTGTGTGTCTATATCATCATCACTTATTTGTGTATGCTAGAGTATGTGTGTGTGTGTGTGTGTGTGTATCTCAGTTTAACCACATGTCTTCATAATTGCTGTTTGTCCATATATCTGTTCATCCGTGTGTCTCCATCACATGCTTGTGTGTTTAATGCTAAAACATAAGTAAAAAAAAGTTTGTTGGTCCTTTAAATGAAAATAAAGTTCTAAATAGATAATTTATCGTAAGTCTGTAACAAAAGAATTTAATTCGATCGTACATGCAGATTTAGCCGGGGCGGGAGGACACGCCCCCTTCAGTGTTTCGGAGGGAGATAAATGGTCCTTGTGGGTCAGTGTGTGGAAATGTGTGGAAAAGAAAAGATCTGGTCTGCGGACAGCAACTGTGGCACGCGGTTCCTTTCGATCACAACAGAAAATAAATAAAAATAAGGCAGTGTGAGACTAGAGGAGCTACAAACACTATAAATTTTAACAGCTTGTTTACCGCTCTCATTAACACATTTCCACTCTGGGTCATATCTGGGTTTACTTTGGCTGGATTCCATTTTGGCTAATGCGTGTCACTTATACGGGATTTTACTGTACCCTGTAAAAGTGTGTATTATCAGTGTGTATCTGCCTTTTCTTCATCGTGTTTGCTAATGTGTTCCTAGGTGTGTATATGTGTGCATATACAGCAACAGTCAAAAGTCTGGACACACCTTCCCATTCACCGACTCCCTCTGTGTTTATTCTGGGCTACATTGTAGATTAAAACTGAAAACATCACCTGTTGCTCCTATGCAGCTTTGCGCACTCTTGGCACGCCAAATGACAAGAGTTTGTTTGTGAGACTGAACCGGTTTAGAACAAAGACATATGTTATCCATTGTGACCATGGGTGCCAATAAATATGGAGATTGTATCTTCAAGTCATGTCAAGGTTTTTCTGCCATATACACACAGCAAACAGGAAAAAACTAAACAACGTTCCTCCACAACCACGGAGCAACACAAGAGCAGAGACAGAGCAGAACAGAAGTGCAAACAGGACAAAGAGACAAACACAGCTAAACGAGACGAGACGAGTCGAGACGTTCAGTGCAGCGGCTACAGTGAGGATAAATACAGTATTTTGACTGATACTGTCTTCCAACAGCAGAGATGTGCAAAGATGCAGGACAGCAATAAATATAACTGTACAATTTGTAGCAGCATCATGACAGGGAATGTGCAGTACTGCAGTATTTTAACAGATAATTAGAGTTGTTCATGGGGGTGGGGTGGGGGGTGTGTGTATTATGCTTCAGTACATATTTCTGTTTATTAGTGTGTGTGTATACACAGGTGAGTGACTGTCACTCACCTGTACACACACACACACACACAGAGTGAGGTGCAGCAGCAGATGAGTGTGTCTGATTACAGCGCTGTTACAGAAGCCCAGTTGCAGGTTAGTGTTTGCTCGGTACATATCCTCACCCTGATCAAGTCAAACACACGTCACTCACTCCTCAAACACCGCTCACGTCTTTGCATGGTGTGTTTGAACAGCTGAATCTTTCCACACCTTTCTGTTGTTTACTCTGAGAATACAAGGCGACTGTCTGGATGTTCCACATTCAAGGGCTGTATTTGCCATTTGTAACTGGTACAGTATAATGGTTACAGCGTCTCTCTCTCTCTCTCACACACACACACACACACACACACAGCATTGTGTGGAAGCTGATATGACATGTTCTTATATTTACTCTCTACCGGGAGTGTGTGTGTGTGTGGGGGGGGGGGTGTTAGAATTCATTCCGTGCTTCTTAAGGAATTTCTAAATACATTAATCCTAAAAAGATATAATTCAGTTAAATTCAATTAGGATTTTTAAGAACTTGTTCAGTATGTTGGAAAGTTCAGATCAGTTGTGATTCTGTAGCCGCATGAAATCTAAACATGATTCAGTTTCATACAATTAGGATTAAGCTAATTTTAAAAGTGGGAAGACCTTTTAAAAGAGCAAGACGAGAACGCACCTGAAGCACAGTTAGCCCAGTGTAACATAATGGAAGAACCCAATCGCAGATACACACAAGAGAGTCAGGAAATCATGACCTGAGAACGCTCCACCAGAGAGTAAAGTGCAGGCGTAAAGTGCAGGATAGCAGTGCAGACTTACGTCCAGAGCAGTCCAGACTAATTGTTGGGTCATTGGTACATCAACCTTTGGTTCTTGATGTTTGAACACCAGAGGCTGGAAATCCCAAATGCACTGAGTCCGGTGGCTGACGAGGTGAGAAGGCTGTGGCATAGTTCTGCCCAGATGAGATCGTACCCAGGAACACTGATCTACAGTGAAGCATCTCAGGAAGCGCTCTGGCTGTTGGTCCGGTCCGTCTGACCATTAGTCTGGGGGTGATATCCAGAGGATAGGCTAGTGGTGACATGGATCAGTCGGCAGAAGGGGAACCCATGCAGTCGGACCACATGCTCTAATACTAGTTCAGCAGTGCTTTTGGCAGTGGGGAGTCCGGAAAGAGCCACCAGGTGCACGGCCTTGGAGAATCGGTCGATGATGGTGAGGATGGTGTCCTTACCCTTAGAGTTCGGCAGGCTGTATTAGGGTGTCAACCTTGGTGTTCTTCAACCCCGGGCGGAAAGAGAAGTTGGGCTTGGATGGCTTGCTGGTTGAGAGTGAAGGGTGTCTTGGAGGGTTTGGTAAAAGGTGCCGCAGTTGAACTGAAGCCCCAGATAAAACGCAGGTAGAAGTTGGCAAACCACAGAAAACCTTGTAGCTTTTAAGCGTCCACCTTCTAGGGATCCATGGCCACACCTTGGGATGATATTACAAAACCAATAAATGTGGAGGACTGGTCGAAAGCGCATTTCTCCAACTTGCTGAACAACTGATGGGGCAACAACCTCTTGAGGACTGCCCTGACATGCTGGGTGTGCTCCTCGGTGGTCTTGGAGTAAATGAGTATCACCATCTGCCCAGCATGTCATGAAGAACGTTGTTGATAAATTGTTGAAATGCCACTGGGCTGTTGCATAATCCAAATGACATAACCAAGATTTCGTAGTGACCGGTGGGAGACAAAGGCCACCTTCCACTCATCGCACTCTCTGATGTGGATGAGATTGTAGGTGCTCCGTAAGTAAGAGGGAGTGGATGACGTTTCTTGATGTTAAGTTTGTTTAGCCCCCAATAAGCGACACATAGACGGAGACCCCCATCTTTCTTCTTCACAAAGAATAGGAGGATGATCTGATGGTTCCCTGGCAAAGTCCGTCAGCTGTGTACTCCTCCATGGGCTTCCAACCATAGGGCAGTACCGTGCCAGACTGGAGGTCGAGGGCCAGTTTGTAGGGCCGATGAGGGAGAAGTTTGATGGCCCTTTGCTGCTGAAGACCCCCACCAGGTCATGGGATGGCAATGGTCTCCATGTTGACATGGAGACGCAATATGCGCAATAGGTCTTCATGATAATGTTGTTCCATCTCTGCCGCAGTCAGGGAGGTGCGCCCTATTTGTATGGGTTCCCCAGCTCTGTTTGAGTGGCCCTCTGATGAAGGTGAAGGACAGATGATGAGATGAGATGGTGCTGGTCTTAGGCCGGGGACTCGCGAGGAGCAGGGTACGAGGGGTTGGCCTCGAACGAGAGCTAATCCACAAGTCTATGCTGAGACTTCATTGAATTAAGCCATCCAGGGTGTCAGGAAGTTCAGCGAGTTCAGCCCACTCTGCCTGCGTGTCGGAGGGATAACACCCGGGCTGAAACTGTAACAAGAGAGACAAGTTAGTTAGGAACACATCACCTTTCCCGTCTACCCCATTCCACTTTTTGGGAAGAGACATATTAGGAATAACATGGGACGATGAAGGGATTTGGATCGCCTCTTGGGACACCGGTTTCACAGCAGCCAAATCGAGATGCACCTTCTCCAGGACCCACTACTTTATGTTTCAGCCTGAGGCACTCAACTGTCAGTCTGTTTTACCAAGACAGCCTTCTTCTCTAAGGCTCATGTATTGTTGGGTTAGGTGTTGGCTAATTATTATTTGACATTTGTTGTATAGATGACTGCAGTATCTTGGTTAAATTGTTGACTCAGATTTAAGCTGTTTTTCAGGTAAGAAACAGTTGTGGACTTCTTAAGCACTGATGAACGTCGCTCTGGATAACAGCGTCAGCCAAATACCATAAATGTAAATGTAAGACGGCTAAGTCTGCTGGCTTCACTGCTATGGACTCAGTCATTCTGTCACGAGAGCAAGACAAGAACGCACCTGAAGCAAAGTTAGCCCAGGGTAGTGTTTTGGAAGAAACAATTACAGAGACACACAAGAGAGTCGGTAAACCGTGCACCTTAATCTGAAAACGCTTCACCAGAGAGTTACGATTCTCAACAGGAATCAACGTTCTCACACACAGTCAGTATATAACAGAGAAAGAGACCGGAGTACACACGGTACCAGTTGAGATGGGCTGGAGTCGATCTGACATCAGGACTCAATGACTTAGTGCAGAGAGTAACTTACTTCCTGTTTATATACCCTGTGACGCATGTCACTTCCTGTGCCTTCTGCGCGTCACATGACTTTTACATCTGAAACTTGCCTGTGAATTTTATTTGGAGTTCATTTCAAATTCAATGCCGCTGAATTTTTACGTGCATTCTCACCTCCCCACCCCCGCCCGCCAAAACTCGTCTGGAATGCCTCTGTTCCAGGAAAAGTGACTGTCAGCGTTTTATCTCGTCCTGTCAGTAGATATTACGCTATTTAGGGAAGCTGTGTATTCTAAAGTCAGACGTTTGATTATAAGGTGGGAAAGGCGCTCGGCTCCAGATCTGTAATTGTGCTGCTCCACACTGACAATTTAGCTGGCCCAGTGAGACATGAAGATCACACCAAACTCAGGAGATGGAGATGTGGGCTGGAACATAATGTGTTCACATACACTGCCATTTAAAACATTTTAAACACTTGTATTAATATTTTGTGATACTATTTTATACACAGCAGAATGGTACATTTAAAAATAAATATTATAACAAAAATAAATCTTATAAATATAACAGTAAAAGGTAAACAATCATACAATCATTTTGTGACAAACCAGAAGATATTAAATGATAAATAATATACTGTAGTAATATATATAATTTCTTGTCAAGTTATGGGATTTAACTGCTATTCTGACTTGATGCTCTACAGCTTTCTTTATTATTGTAGACTCTTCAGTACCTCTGGAGACCATTTGGGCTCAATTAATTTCAATTCAATTAATTTCTTGCTTCCTATGAAATAATTGAAAGCTGTGATGGTAGTTTTATGTTATTGAAAAATACCAGATTATTATTGGAATAATTATGATTGGAATTAATTATTATTCATTTTTATTAATAAAACTCAGAACATACATTATTGGAAGCGAATATTATCCAAACATTTGAACTGTAATACAAACACACTTACACACACACACACACACACAGCCCAGAAACACACACAGCCCAGAAACACACACACAGCCCAGAAACACACTGACACACACACACACACACACACACACACACACACACACACACTCACACACACACACACACACAGCTGTGCATAAGCAGTTTAAATGAGGCTGCAGCAAAGATATAAACTAATATTTACTGGTGACCAGGGGGGCCATAGACACACATCTGGAGTCTAGACTCTCTGTCTCTCTCTCTCTCTCTCTCTAACACTCTCTACCTCTCTCTGTATTTCTTTTTCTCTCTCTCTACCTCTGTCTGTATTTCTTTCTCTCTCTCTCTCTGTACACCCCCCCCCATGTCCACTGTTTGCAGGGCTGCTTGTTATTAATTTAAATTAAAACTCCCTCACACAGAGAGTGTAATCGATTTCTGCGGTGAAGGACGGGGTCACTTAAAATGTAAAAAAAAGGACTCAGTGAAAGATGTATTTTATTTAAGTGAAAAGTGGGGAGAACTAATAGGTGTGAAGTAAATGTGGGGAAGAGTGTATTTCTCTGTTTACTCATGTGTACGTGTGTGTGTGTGTGTGTGTGTGTGTGTGTGTGTTGTTTTTATTCAATATATCAGGACACATATTCGCTTAAAATTGACATGATGACTTTAGATTTTGTACTGAAATATGAACAAACAGGAATTGAAACAAAAAAGATTAGCATAAGCGTAGATTTTTTAAATGTGGCGGATTGTGTTCAGAAACAGTGACTTTAGCTCCAAACTTCACTGTGAATATAAAGGTCATAATATTCTTTCTCCAAACATGACGATCTAAGATACTGAGAGAAATCTTGCTGTTCTGTGGAAGTTTTGGTTCCATTAATTTTTCGGTTACAAACTATCAAATGTGGTCAGATCACTTTCTCGGTCCGTGGTCCAGTTCTAATACTCACATGCCCTTTGTTTGTAATTGTGGATGTGGACAGGGGTTAACATGGGCACTCTGACTGGTCTGCAGCTTCACACCCGCGTATAGTGAAAAACCAAGTTGTTGTGTTTTGGTTAAAAAATGTCTATTTTTATAGTGTAAACCCTAACTCTGCCCCCAAATCTGCTCCTAGAACACCTTCATTTAATTTTAAACTCAGTTTAATGCATTACCCCTAAAGAAAATGGAAAGGTAAATCTGTATTCACTTTTTTAACTTGGAAGGTCACGGGACAAAATTATTGGGACATGGTGGCGAATGGTTTTCAGGGAATAACCCCTGATCTACTGGGGCTAAAAATACAAATGAGGACTCGTTGGAAAGGTCACCTGGAGATCTACTGAACTTTGGAGTTTGAAGTGTCCGAGTGCTTGCACTGCTGAGAAATAGTGCTTCAAAAAAAAGAGTCCCCTTGTGTGAAAACATCCAGAAAAAATATATTTATTGCCAAAATAAATATTTGCAGTTTCTGCGTTATTGTGAGAATTTCCGTGTGAAACTATAAGTTCAGTTCTTAACTGACCGAATCCTGCCTGTGTGTCAGAAACCGTGCACTTTTAGTGCGCAATTTTAGGGCATAGTGTGCTCACACTGAAAACCGAGCTAAAGCTCAGTCAATGAAAGAACCCGGATGCTGCACTGAAATTGGCCAGAAAATGCAGAGCAGAATGATGCACACTCTGGGGGCCAACAGGCGCCATTTTGACCACGTAGCGGAGGGGGCGGGGCTTTTTTTTTTTTTAGTTGGATAACGAACAGTGCAAACAGTGAAATACGAGCCCAAGCGGAGGCGGCTGGTTGGTATAAATGTGAGTAACGTTAATAAAGTTATTGTAC
>JBBPDH010000130.1:14957122-14972372 GCA_037974565.1 Clupeocharax schoutedeni
TAATGTGGCGGGGTTTATAACTTTGACATGATGACGTTAGGACTCGACGGATCCGGTTCAATCGAGACCTCGGATTCATGATTCGTGAGTCATTTAAGGGATCCCGATGATTCACCCGGATGAGTCATGAATCGCTCAGCTCTAATGTAAACAGTCTGTTCAGGCTAAAGCTCCTCTAATCCCTCCGCGTCTCCTCAGCACGGTTTTACATAAACGCAGACTTTTAAACCGTTGGCCCGGTCTGTTTTCAGAGGTTTGTATCTGGCGTAAATATATTATGTATTCGTCGTTTTTCTGTGAGAAAGGCTATTTTTTGCAGTCTTTCGGTGTGACTTTAGTCTAGCCTAGCTAATCCAGCTAGCAGCCTAGCTCTTTAACTTACAGACGGAAGATAAAACGCGTTAAATATCAGGTTCATACGATGTTTTCTGTAACCATAAACTAGAACCCGACAGATATGATTTATTATTAACAAGACAAGACCTTTTAAAAACTTTGTTCTTACAGGTAATTTCTCGTGAAGCTAAACAAACGGACAGAGGAATTAACACCGGAAAGGACATTAACATAAACCAGCAAGCAAAATTCAGATTATAGTGATTTTTGAGTCAGGGCATCAGCCTGGTTTGTGTTAATGTCCTTTCTAAATAAAGGCTGATGATAATAAAGTTGAAATACTATATGGACAAAAGTATTGGGACAAACCTGTTTTTCAGGTTTCGGGGGTCTAGCCCCCTTCCAGTGAATGACAATTATAATGCTTCAGCATACCAAGACAGGTTGGACAACGCCATGCTTCCATGTTTGTTTACACAAATTGGGGCAGAACCTTTTCTATCCCGGACCCCAGCAGAGACCTGACCTCAACTAAAACCTTTGGGATGATCCGGGACGGAGATTGCGAGTCAGGCTATCTTGCTAACATCAGTGCCTGCCCTCAAAATTTGCTCCACAAAATGAATGGGTACGAATTCCTAAAGAAACAGGCCAACATATTATGGAACGCCTTCCTAGAAGAGTGCATGCTGTCATATCTGCAAATTAGGCTCGAATTACATTAAAGTCCCTGCTGATGTAATGGTGAGGTGACCCAATACTTTGATCCCTATAGTGTATATTTAATACCCTATTAAATATAATGAGAATTGTGGTCTTTCTGGAGTGGTTCCCTAGATTTGTTGATTAGAGGTGTCTCCTTTTTTCAGATGAACAGCAAGGGGAACAAGAGGACACCAACAACAGCAACCCAGAGACTGAAACAGGATTACCTTCGTATAAAAAAAGACCCTGTGCCTTATATCTGTGCAGAACCTCTTCCCTCAAATATACTGGAATGGTACTACTTCACATCAAAAGCACTATGTCCACATCCTGTGATAAACCTCAAACCTGAATCTGTAACATGTTGTAGAGTTTGGCCTTAGCGTGACAGTTTTGATGAATGAATAAGTGTAAGATGTATTTTTAAAGTGAAATGTGTTGAATTAGTCCCGTTCTTCATTTTGAAGTTTCTCATTATGCCACAATTCCTGACCTAGGCACTATGTTGTTCGGGGACCAGAGAAAACCCCATATGAAGGTAGTGCAGTTTTTTAATTTCAGTGATCATGCTGTTCGCTTGAGGCTTTTTGCACATTTAGGCTCTTTCATTTAGGTCATGTATGGTCCATGCTCGTCTTACTACTCGCAAAGCTAGAAAAGTGGATTAATTTGTGCCGATTTCCCTGTTCCTTCAAGGAGGATACTATCATGGAAAAGTGGTATTCCCACGTGAATTTCCTTTCAAACCACCAAGTATTTACATGATAACCCCGAATGGGAGATTTAAATGCAACACCAGGTAAGATTTACAGAAGCATAAAGGACTATAAACGTATTTGACTAAGGAAACTGTGCATAAGTACTCACGATTTGGGGTTTTTATTTCCAAGGTTGTGTCTTTCCATTACTGACTTCCATCCGGACACGTGGAACCCTGCGTGGTCGGTCTCCACCATCCTCACGGGGCTGCTGAGTTTCATGGTAGAGAAAGGCCCCACACTAGGAAGCATTGACACATCGGATTACACTGTAAGTAAGGGGCTTCAGTTCATTCAGCATATATACACTGCAGTAGAAAGAAATTGCATATGTGTGTAACTCGAGCACACATTGGTAGATACAATTTCAAAACGTCTATGTAATGATGCAGTAATTTTCAAAAAATGAAGTCAGAATTCTTCACAGTTGTATTAATAAGAACCAGGTATATCATGTTTCATTTCTTTTTTTGAAATCTGTTCTTATCAAGAAGTTCTTATGTAGGGATGCACCGATTGGAATTTTCTTAGCTGATTCTGATAACCGATTCTTTTGTAATTGCGATCGGCTGGATAACAGAATTTCCCCAGATAACAGAAAATTAGAGCTGCTGGGTTTCCATTTTTTTAATGTAACAGGGGAGTTACTTTCCCCGTTTACTGGATATTTTTATAATAGTGACATATGATAGTGGCAGCTCTACAGCAAATACAAACAAAAATCTAATTTTCTTTAATATAAAGCTTTGTTTTTTTCATAACAAAATTTCTTTACAAATTTAAATAAATAAAATGTAATACATAAACAAATAAATAAAAACACTCCCCATAAAAAGGATCGGCTTGAAATCAGCGATACGCGTGATCAATCGGTTCATTCCTACTCTCATGTGCAAGTGAATAATACCCATTAGAAATGTTTTAAAAAATGTATCACTGTCTTACTGTTAGAAACATTACATACAATCCTCATATTGGGCAACATGGTTATGCGTTATTAGGTGGAACATAAAGCAGAACCTTTAAAGAATGCCAAAAATTTTTTTTATAAAAGTGTTATAGTTAATTGTAATAATATTAGTAATAATAAAGTAATGAACACATTTTCAGGTAAACAGTGTTATTATATTTAACACATATTTCAGTTGAGGTGTTAACCAGGTGTTACAATTTGAACTATCCATTTTGTGTATTTGTACTAGTGAAGTTGTTTTTCTTCCCTCCTCTTTAGAAAAGACAGCTGTCTGCACAGAGCCTGGCTTTCAACTTAAAGGACAGAGTTTTCTGTGATCTGTTTCCAGATGTTGTGGATGTGAGTCTTGAAACTGAAACTGTCACTATGACTTAAGCCTGTGTTGGTTGCATGTGTTGCTCTAAAGCCTGTAAATATCCTTTAGCCATAATGGTGCCTTTCCAGGTATATCACATAGCACACACACTAAAACCATGCATCATGGACACTGACGTTCAAACTGTGCACTGATAAGAAGCCTGGGTGGTCTCTCCCCTACACCATGTCCTCTATGGTTTTCAGAAATATCAAGGGGTGGAGGTAGCTCAGTGGGTAGGATACTTGCCTCCAGATCAAGAGGTCGTAGGTTTGAATCCTAGCTTCAGCACCACCACTGGGTCCCTGAGCAAGACCCTTAACCCCAAGTTGCTTCAGGGAGAGACTGCCCCCTGTAGGTAGAGATTAAAAGTCGCTTTGGATAAAAGCGTCTGATAAATGTCATAAATATAAATGTATCAATTTTTGATTTGTCAGACTTCGCCTCATCCATCCATCCATCCATCCATCCTAAGCCTTAAAAGAGCTCAGGCCCAGAGAAGGCCTTGCGTGGTAGAGGTTGAACTCATGTTTGTAGATGTGATGATGAACAGGCAGTGGTTTCCAGGTGCGTTACCGTGGGCTACGATCGTCTTTCCATTACAGAAAGTTTTGAATGCAGTGCTGCCTGAGGGCATTATAGGTTTTCTGCCTTGTCCCTTGCATGCAGAGATTCTTTTAGACGAGGAAATCCATGAACTATTTGGTACAATGAGGAAAGTTGTTCTTAAATTCTTTTTATGCAAGCAGACTTTCACAGACCGGTGAAGGCATTTGGGATTCTCTGCTTTTTAAATCATAAATCATGTTATTCACCTGTTGCCAGTCAGTTGATTGTGAGATTTTCTATCAGATGTTGGAGATGACATCTGCAAAATCTGATAGAGCATCTTGTTTTTAAAAATTTAGCATAAGTTTATTTTATTTGCAAATCTTTGCAGTCTGTTTTTGGTTTTTATTGTGTCTCTCAACTTTATTGGAAATAGTACAAATGTTGCCTGAAATTTGCTCGTGTTTTCACAAGTGTCCTCACGCCTAGACAGGGGTGCCTACCTGTGGGTGCTTTTAGGAAGCCTGTCCTTCCTTGTGCAAGTGTACTTACTATAATCTTGAACTGCTTTTTGCAGGAGATAAAGCAGAAGCAGAGGACACAGGAGGACCTCAGTTCACGGGCACAAGCTCTCCCGCTCCCAGACGTAGTTCCAGATGGAGACCAGGGTCACTACAGGCTGCCAGCACTGAACAGAAACGCACCTTTGGGTGTAGCAGCAGCCCCTCAGCCACTCCAGCAAGCTAACCGCAACCACGGGCTTTTCGGTGGAGCACTTGCGAACCTGTTTGTAATAGTTGGTTTTGCAGCATTTGCCTACACAGTTAAATATGTACTCAGGAGCATCGCCCAGGACTGAGACAAGACTAACCTGGGCAGGCTGGAGCCACTTTTCAGCCACCATTCCTACAAGGGCAAAAACTGGAATGTCAAACCTAATCTACCGTTTTAGGAAGCTGAGAAGATGAGAGTGAAGGTTTTGACTGACGGTTGTTCATCATCTCTGGACCACTTGAGAACCTCGACACATGACTAATCACTTTTTTCCAATCATCAATAAGGGAATGTTATTCCTGTGCCCAAATAGTTGAGTCGTTGTTGTCAGCTCAATCGTTTTACAGTAGATTCATATATAAACAATAATAATACATTTATTTACAAGTGCTTTTCACAACTCTCAAGGTCACTTTACACAAGTTATCCAGAAACAAAACTTAAAGAATAGATAAATTAAGATGAGTTTGTAATCCTTTTCTATATAAATTACAAATCAATTAAGTCCTTTTTTAAAGCAGGATTGTGTTCTCCTCGGATGTTCAGGGAGGATGTTCCACATTGGAGACCTTGAGCCTCTCTGCGGATGGCGCACTGGTTATTAATATATATAAACATGCCACATTCTTTTCATTTGTTGAAAATGTTGCACATTTTTTGACTTACAATGTTTCGTCATACCTGCTTTCCATAATGGTTTCAATAAACGGTTGTAAGTTTGTAAGTCTGCTCATGTAACATTCGGGCTTAAACTGTTTGCCCTAAATGTTAGAACATAACCAGGAGGATTTGATGGCATTCAGCCACAAGAGCATTAATGTGGTCAGGTACGTGGGACAAATTCCCTCAACGTGTTGTGGAAAGCCTTACAAGAAGAGTGGACGCTGTTCCAACTGGAAAGTGGGCCCAGCACCATATTAAAGTCTTGTGTATTTGAATTCAGTTGCACAAGGCCATGTTGGTGTAAAAGTCTCACATACAGCTCTTTGATAAGCAGCCGTTCCCATATCCAGGCAAAAAAGCTGAAGTTCTAACATGTTTGTTTGGCAAATGTCTATTTAAATCAGTGACTTCCGTGTCTGGAATGGATGTACAGTATTCTCGAGTCTATAAAGCAGTGCAGCTCCCATCAACATTGACTAAAACTAAATAGTCGTGGATAATTCTGACTAAAATAAGACTAACATGCTCAGTCGACTGAAACTTCACTAGACTAAAATGAGTTTGGAAGTAACTAAGACAAAAGACGAGGCCAGGCTCGAAAACAATTTAGGCAGGTTTCTTTTCTGGGCCAAGGACATCAACTCAAGCTTAGTCATGACATACACAGTCAGTTTACAGGGAAACGGGTAAACATCATCACTCAGAGAACAGAACAGAATTGCTGCCGGTGTTTTCCGATCCCAGGCTTTGCGTAACAGCTCTCGGCTCAGAGCAGACCGGGAGGGGGCTCGACTTAGTTCAGAGAACCGACTCTTTCGAAATGTCCGTGTCGACGAGTCATTCGTCTGAATCAATAGTTCAAACTCCACTTTCTCTTCTTTAGAAATAGGACTGACCGGAGTTTAACACTGAATAAAGAAAGACAGAAAAAACTTCCCTCTCGTTCCTTTCGTACCCATGACTCACTTTCTTTACTAATACGGCCGTTTGTTTCAATATGCATTGGTATGCTGAATTATTAAGATTGCCCTTCAGAGGACGTAAGGAGGTGTGTCCCGATACTTTTGTCCATATAGCGCATGTAAGTTAAGTCTGCGAATCGGTTCATTTGATTTGGTCAGAAAGAGTCAGTTGAAGGAAGCAGCGGTTCGTTAAAGAGTCGGGACAGGAAGCCTGAGCCGAGCAGCTGATCGACAGACTGGGGATGTTCCGGTGAGAGGAGGTCGTCTCTTTTACATTGGATTTAAAGAGCTGTTGTTGTGTTTTTAGACTCATAAAGACGAAAATCAAATCGAATGGATGTCCAGGTGATCGCTGAAGTCCGTTGATGTGCTTTTTAGCGCTGACTGGGGTTTGTTTTCCTCCTGTTTTTCCAGGCTGCTGCCCCGGGCCGGCTAACTGCTAACAATGAGGGCCTAATCCGAGAGCCGAGGGATTTAAACATCTCCGAGCTGGAAACCGGGATTAACAGACTCAGGTACTCGGGTAGAAAAGATAAACACCTCACACATTTACCATTTCGAGTTTCATCGCGTCTATTTGATGTTACATTACGAGTTTATTTTCATTCCTGGATCCTGCGGGGCATGTTATTGGAGCTAGTAGCCGTGCTAACAGTCATCTCCATGATGGATGTTACCGAGAAACGGTACCGTGGCGTTACTCTGTTAACGACATTCCTTTCTCTACTTTTATGTGAATTATGACCATATTTTTATCATGTCAATGGAAATGGACGAGGACAGCTATAGAACAGTTCTTTACAAAAGGGTGGAGTCGTTTTGTAGCTGCTGTAAACACTAAAGCTAAGTCGCACCTAATGCCATGAACAGTGAAAATATATTCGAAACAAAATGATTTTGTGAGTTTTGCAGTGTGTTGTAGGAGGCTTAAACATGAATGTGAAACGGTGTGTGAAGTGAATAAAGCCTGCACTAGTACAATTGTTATTTAAATAGGTCTAAGGCGAGATCACCCTTTATTATACTATTATTATACATTTATGTATACACACTCGCACATTGGAGTGTCCTCAGTTGCTTGGTAGCAGCAGACATAGATAGAAACAGTAATAATGCGGCAATGTTTTACCAAAAAAAAACCTGCACGTAGCTCCAGAAATATTGCACACAGGAGGAACTAAACAAGAGAAACCAAAATTACGTAATGCCATAGACATGGAATGCACGTTTACGTTGTGAAAAGCGAAATGATTTCGTGGGGTTTTTTTTATTTGTAAAAAAACTAAATCATGGAAGTAAATTGTGTGTGAAGTGTTTATTAGTGCGCTTTAGTCATTCGGATATATCTATGTTGATTTATTTACACCTGCATGCATTAAACCATCATTATAAATATAACAAAATGTATTCATAGGAAGTATACATATTTTATATTATGTATGTTTTTTTCTTGGACCGTTTAATGTCTTGCAGAAACGCACAGCTACCTTGTGATCTAACATACAGGGTGTATTTAATGAACTGTGTTCCTTTGTCTAATCTAAAGTGATCTATGATCATTTTCTTGTGATGTTATTGGAAATGGACGAGGACAGATATAGAACAGTTCTTTAGAAAAGGGTGGAGTCGTTTTGTAGCCCCTGTAAACACTAAGCTGAAGTTTCAGGTGATGCCACAGACCCTGAAAGTATGTTTAGGTTACAAGAAATGAAATGTTTTTGTGGGGTTTTTTTCCATTTTTTTGTATTGTGGGAAGCTCAAACGTGGATGTAAATATAGTGTCAAGTGAAGAAAGCCTGGTACACTTTAGTCGCTTGAATAGATCGTATCAGATTTTTATAAACGCCTGTATGCATTAAGTGGTCACTGTTACCTTTATATGATGCAGTACTATGGTAGAACATGGTACAGTAAACCAAAAGTAAAAGTTTTACGTGGATCGGGACTCGCAGATCCAGTCACGTTTTTTTTTGTTTGTTTTTTTTTTTAGATTGTTTTATGCGGAAATATTCGAAATAACGCGGAACCTGCAAATATTCTGCGCTTTATTTTTTTTGTGCTTTTTTTTATGGCAATTTTTTTTTTAAAGCTCATTTTAGTTCTTCTGGCTCCTCATGCATGGCCGTCAGGACTTTAAACCTCTCTTATTCTCTCTTACTCTCTCTCTCTGTCGCTCTCTCTCTGTGTGTCGCTCTCTCTTACTCCCCCTGTCTGTCTCTCTCTGTCTGTCGCTCTCTCTCTTACTCCATTTCTCGCTCTCTCTCTGTATCTCTCTCTCTCTTGTTCGTAACTTTTCCAGAGTACACGGATAGTCTGTCTCTCTCGCTCTATCTCTCTGTCTCTATCTAGCTCTCTCGTTCGTGACTTTTCTGGAGCGCGCGTCTCTCTCTCTCTCTCTCTAGGTTTTTCATTATACGCAGGTGCTTTTGTAACGTAACCCCCGTGAATAAGGGGGGATTACTGTATACATTTCTTATTTTAAATTACATGTTTTCTGCTATTTAATGTCCTACTTGTAATTTATAAATTGTCACACGTGAACACACCACAGCACTGCAGATTGTGGACAGTGTGAAATACTTTCTCTGCATTTAACCCAGTCATCAAGCAAAGCAGCGACGCAAAACCTGTGAGGTGCTGTGTGGGAATGGAACTTTGCTCAAAGGTACCTCAGTGGTGCCAACTGTAGTCTTGGGATTTGAACCCACAACTTTCTGATCACATGGCCATATGGCTTATTTTTGCTGTACACATTTCATTGCTGCATCCAGTGGTATTCAAATATTTGGATTCCTTTTTTTTTTCCTATCTTGTTTACAGGAATGGCCTCCCAGCTGCAAGTCTTCTCGCCTCCATCCATGTCTTCCAGTGCCTTCTGCCGGGTGAAAAAGATGAAGGTGGAGAGCTGCACATGGGACACATCTGGTGAGGCCTATGGCTCTGTGGGCCAAGCATATGGCTTCAACCCGGCCCCATCACTCCCTTTCAGTACTTCCGGCCTGGTCTTCCCGCCAGCCTCCCGCTGCCAGGTGGTGGTCCGAGCAGCCGACAGCACGGGGGTGGTGCCGCAGAGCTCCAGCCGGCGTCCTGCAGAGTCGCACGTGTCCCGTGGGCAGCGGTACGGCGTGAAGAGGAAGAACGAGGAGGTGGACAGGTCAGGAGGTGGGGGCAGCGGCAGTGGAAGTGTACAGATCCTGGAGGAGCTGTCGGCCCCCGCTTACTCCGCCCGCGCTGCCGGGGGCAACACGGCCCAGTCTATCCCCCACTCTGCACCCACTACTAAAAGCAGCAGCTCCAACTGTGAAGGGGACTACCAGCTTGTCCAGCATGAAATCCTCTGCTCCGTCTCCAGCAGCTACGAGGTGCTGGAGTTTCTTGGCCGTGGGACCTTTGGCCAAGTGGCCAAATGCTGGAAAAGGGGCACCAATGAAATTGTGGCCATTAAAATTCTGAAGAATCATCCTTCATATGCACGTCAGGGCCAGATTGAGGTTAGTTATTACTGAATCATAACATTGTTTTTGGTGGAGCAGCATTTCCTTGTTTTGGTTTTGGAATATCCTTGTGCAACACCTGACCTGACCCACAACAGTACAGCCCTTATCTTCCTGGGTGATTCCTGTAATGTATTCAAATTTATCAGAATGGTCCATTAATCAAATTATCATTAAAGGACAATAGGAGTGTTTTTATTTCTTAGTAAATCACATGACTTCCGTATTTTATATAGTCAGCACTTTGTTTTTGTTCCCTAATTCTCACAATCCTTTTAATAATCACTAGTTACTACCTTTACTGATTTTGTTGCGCAGATGCACTTAATTATGTTCAACAGCGAAGCTCATTTGCTTTGTTTTAAATAGTGATGCTCCGATTGATCGGCCACCGATCATGATCGGCTGATATTGGCTAAAAATAGCTTGATCGGCGAACACCAAAAAGCCGATCACATATGAAACTGAAACTAAACCAGCCGAACCCAAGAACACCCCCAACCAGCAGACCAGAAAACGGAGTCAACTGGCACCAGACAAGGCTTAAAGAAGCAACGTTAGAGTTCGTTAGCATTAATATTGATGCTAACAATAGCGCTAATGCTAACATTCAGATTTTAGATACAGAAAAGTAAAAAAGCGAGTAGAGTTGCACCAAGTTGAGCTGGTATATTATAGATAAAAGATTCCCATTCCCCTGCCATTCTGTGATTGGCAGTGATCTGGAATCGGCAGATCGTGATCTTGGTGATCGGTGATCGGCCCCAAAAATGCTGATCGGAGCATCTCTAGTTTTAAATGTCTATTACATTCACTCAGTTTTATCAATCCCTTTGCCTTCCAGGTGAGCATTTTGAACCGCCTCAGTGCGGAGAACGCAGACGAATATAACTTTGTGCGCTCGTATGAGTGTTTCCAGCACAAGGGCCACACGTGCCTGGTGTTCGAAATGCTGGAACAGAACCTTTATGACTTCCTGAAGAACAGCAAGTTCAGCCCTCTGCCCCTGCGCCACATCCGCCCCATACTGCAGCAGGTGGCCACGGCTCTCATGAAGCTCAAAAGTCTTGGCCTCATCCATGCTGACCTAAAGCCAGAGAACATAATGTTGGTGGACCCCATCAGACAGCCCTACCGCGTTAAAGTGATCGACTTTGGCTCGGCTAGTCATGTCTCCAAGGCCGTGTGTTCTACCTACCTGCAGTCTCGCTACTACAGGTGAGCCAGGATCAACCGCCAAAGGTTTAACCCGGGCTTGTGATTGGTGACATTGGCACGGCACTCCTTACCTATTCTTAATCCTTTGTTACATTTGTTTGTTGCTAGATTCTACCAATCACTTGATAAGTAAATAGTACTACCTTGTTAGCTTACACAGACTAATGTGCATTTTTAGAATCTTATATGTACTGCAGTATTAAACTGTTAATTTTTTTAAATTTATGATTGCAATGGATATATAGATGCTGCGTATGCCCTTTGTAAATCCTAGATGAGCTGTTCAGTCTATTCTGAATATTTATGTGCTTCCCAAATGTTTCCATCCGTAGAGCTCCCGAGATCATTCTTGGCCTGCCGTTCTGTGAAGCCATTGACATGTGGTCCCTGGGCTGCGTGATTGCTGAGCTTTTCCTCGGATGGCCACTGTATCCTGGGGCGTCTGAGTATGACCAGGTTAGAAAGCCTCCTCTTTAAATGAACCTCATGCTGTCATTGTATATAATCTATAATGTAACACAGGAGACTGCGTTGTTCCTCCAGATCCGGTGTGCCTCTATGACCCAGAATTGAAATTTTTTGCTTTTTTTGGAATTTCTCCAGATCCGGTACATTTCTCAAACTCAAGGCCTGCCAGCAGAGTATTTACTTAGTGCCGGTACAAAAACCAGCCGTTTCTTCCACAAAGGGCCCGACTCCAGCTATCCACTGTGGAGGTTGAAGGTAAGCTATGTAATTTTATTTAAAAATATTTATTGCTGGGCACGTTAATGCATTATTTAAAGGGGACATAATATGCAAAACTAACTTAAGTTAGAAACGGTCTATGGGCTACAAGACACTCACATAAAGAGACTCACCAGCTTTATTCTACACAGTTTCAATCCCTTTCAGAATGAGCTGTTTAAGGGATCTGTCTCTTTCATGCAAAGAAGCTGTTGCTGGCCACGCCCCACTCATGCCATTCTTACGCTGAATGTTTAACACATGCCAAAAAGTCAGAAAATAGAGCCGTTATCCAGCTGTATATGTTGGACCCTGAGTCGGACCCAGAGCATGAGTGACTCTCTTCTGCCTGTAGCCCCAGCACTCGGCTTCTCCGAGCTCATAACACCAGCAGACAAAAATGGAGGACCTTCAACCAATCTAGTGGGCGGGGCCTAACATGAGGAGCGGTTCTATGCAAATTTCCCCATTATTACATAACAATGAGGTGGCCGTCTAAACGTCTCATTGGAGCATATGATTCCCGAATCCAAAATCTTTCTATTGACTCACAGTAAATGGACGGATGTTTTCTTTTTCACGCTTGGGGTGTTTATAGGAGCAGTAGAAACTCAAATGGAAATACAAAAGGATGCAAAAATTGAGTTTTGCATAATATGTGCCATTTAATTAACGCCGACAATTAGTTTAGCACGCTTTGACACAGTTATTTAAAATTTTAAGACACATTTGCTGCTGAACTGGATTATAATGGTTATAAAGCACCCATTTTGAATTAATTATTTAATTTGGCATATAACAGAAAACCTTGCAAAGATTCATGATTGAAAATTTTAATTGTTGCGCAACCTTTATATATATTAGTGGTGTCGTGATAAAAAAAAAAATCTAATTAAATATAAGATCTGTGATGAATTAATCTAGATGAATTGCATACATATTTTTATAAACATATTTACATTTTTAAATGAATGTTTGAATGTTTGAGTGAATGAATAATTTACATTACAGGCTTTCAGTGTCTGCTTTATTTAAAAAGCTGTTTCTACTGTTCATGTGCAGTAATGGTCACAGAGATAAAAAAAATGACGAATGTACTGAGGGGCAAAATATAAAAAATGCTTCAGCAAGAGCAATGATAGAACGAAGTCCATCTGTAAGGTGCAGTTTAAGACAATGTACACAAGCAGGGGCGTCAGAAGCATTTTAATGTGGAGGCGGCGTCTTGTTGGTTTCACTCATATGTCAGCCCCTAATCGGCAGCACAAATCGACAGTCTATCGAATAATACTACCCTATACAAAAATCTTTATACAGTTAATACAGTTTATAGTCACTTTATAACACAGATAATGATGTGAAATAGGCAAATAATACGCATAATCAGAGAAAAATATACTTTATTTAAGCGAGAAGAGTCTAGATAGATAGAGAGATCTTTAAAGGTGGACAGAGTCTGTTTATACAGTCACTGAGACATGCTTTAGATCATGTCATGCCTACAGCTTGTGGTGATTCTGTACAGTGCTGCAGTTCCCTAGCTTCAGATAGCATTCTGCAAACTGCAAAAAAGAGGCAGTTTAGAATTGAAATCTGAAAATTGTATTGATCCTCAAGGAAATTGTGTTTGTAATGACTGCGAAGACACGGACCCCAGAGTATCGACACACACTGCACTGGAGACAGTGGGGAGCCGTACATGTACAAGTCGAAAGTAACAGTAAAAGAGCTTTTAAGATATTAATCATTGTAAACATGTGATCCAAACGCAAGAGAGCACAGATAAACCAGCTCCCCTAATGCTGGAAGCACATTGCGATGGGTAGCATGTTATGACAGAACACTGGAACGGGTTAAAATTATGTGTAATGTTTAATGCGTTATTTTTTGGTGATTATTTGATTCCGAGGCTATAAAAAAGAGTCCTTAAGCAACTAATTTTGAAAGGGCCTGAAACTGTGAAGAATAATATATTCAAAATTACAGAATTATGTTTTTCATAATAATTTAGAACTAAAATGTGTAAAAAAACAAAACAAAAAACATATTTGCCATGAAAAAAAGCAAAAAATAAATGTGGGGAGTTTGGTTCTCAGAAAAAATCTGTTAGATTCTGCGGCTCCTGATCAGTGTAAAAGTGTGTGTGTGTGTGTGTGTGTGTGTGGGGGTGGGGTCTGTGTGTCGGTCTGTCTGGGCTTTCTTTTAGTCTCATCTTTTAGTCGCATTTGTGTTGTCAGTCTTTTGCCGATATTTGTGAAACGATTCGTGTCAAAATCATTATGGACTAATAAAAGGAGGAATGAATAAATGGAGTGACGAAATGGAGTATAACTGTGTGTGGCTTCATTAAAACCACTTTCACTATTTGTAGACACCATCAGAGCACGAGGCAGAGATGGGCATCAAGTCCAAAGAAGCACGAAAGTACATCTTCAACTGCCTGGATGACATGATGCAGGTACTAAAAACGCAGGATTCTCTGCGTGATAGTAAATATGGTCCAGGCGTCTGTGCTGTTACGTTTCTCTCCGGGGTTTTTAACCGAATGGTTCCACTTCTAGGTCAACCTGTCTTCTCAACTGGAGCGCACGGACATGCTGGCAGAGAAGGCGGACAGGCGGGAGTTCATCGACCTGCTGAAGAGGATGCTCCGGCTGGACGCTGATAAGAGAATCACACCCACCAAGACACTGGCACACCCCTTCGTCACCATGAGCCACCTGCTGGACTTCCCTCACAGTTCCCAGTAAGAACCTAGGGGGGAAGGTTGGATGGCTATTTTATGACCAGATGAATCCTGTGTGGTCTGAACTAAACTTTTCTGTTTCAGTGTGAAGTCCTGCTTCCAGAACATGGAGCTCTGTAAGCGGAGGAGCAGTAGCTATGACAACGGGACAAAGCCTCTTTTTGCTGCTAATACTGTTCCTGGCACTGCCGGCAACTTGACGGTGACCTTCAGCAGTCAGCTTAACCAGAATAACCAGGTGTGGATCACGTGCTTCTGTAAGATCAGATCGTTCCTCTGTGTGCGTTTACCCTGTGGAAAGTGCTAAAGCGGACGCAGAAACAGGATTGTTGTAAACACTGGTGTTGTATTTAATTAATTCGACCATGGAGAGATGAGATGAATTTGATGAGACGTGTCCTTAACAGTGGATGAGAATATGCTCCTTTTATGCTTTTTCAGAAACGTATAAAAACCGATTTTGTATGTTATTAGGTTCCCTCAGCCGGTGGAGCAGTGCCTCTCCTCAACTATCAGCCAGCCCTTTATCAACAGGCCACAATAAACATTCCAGGCCTGGCCCAGCCCAGCATTCCCCTGCAGAGCCGCCCCCCTCAGCTATGTGCCCAAACTGAGCCCTTCCAGCAGACCCTCATTGTCTGCCCCCCCACCACCATACAGGGTAAGGAGAGCTGTGGAGAGATTGTGTTTTGATCTCTTGAACTTCAGTGTGTGGTTTTACTGGTGCTTATTTTAGGCAGTGATGATTACAGAATTATTTTTAATGAGGCGACAGTGTGACGAAAAGTAGTCGCTGGCATCGCTGATCAGAACATCCTGCCAGAAATAAATACCCTGAATTAAATATTGGCCTGATTCTTATGCCCAGTTATTGGTATTCTATGTATGTTTTTGTGTTCTGATGAATAACGTGGGATAGGGGGTTTTAGGGATGCCCGTAGTCTCGCGTAGCTGAAGGTCTGGAATTCATAGCAGCTTTCTTTGGCCAAGG
>JBBPDH010000130.1:15132568-15144784 GCA_037974565.1 Clupeocharax schoutedeni
TTTTTTATCGTAACAACCAACGATTTATACAGGAAAATAATGACTATTAACAAGGTTCCCAAACTTTTGCATCCCACTGTATATATGTATATATATAATACCACTGAGGGACAGTTGAGCACTGTCCCCACACACTGCTCCCCAAACACACCCCGCATTGTTGTGATGTGGTAAAGTATGTGTATAGTGTAAACCCTAAATACGCCCCCAAATATGCTCCCAAAACACTTTAATTTCATTTTAAATGCAGCTTATTACATTACCCTTAAAGACGTTCCCCTGTATAGACTGGACTGGAATTCATGCAGCGCATTTCCTTTGGTATAAGCAGGTAAAAACAGTAATAAACTCATTTAATTTACAGAAATAAACATACAGGCTTTAAGAAGAACAAAACGAGAAACAGGAGAAACACTCAAGACGCTCCACGGGGGACATTCTGGACTGCAGCTGCGTCTAAGGGCAGTAGCCAATCAGCAGCAAGGAGAAATAAATAGCACTCTCTGATTGGCTACTTTCAAACCTCCCATCTCTGAGTACAGATGCACTTTTTGAGCTTTTTTCCACAACACCAAAACATTTATAGTTATTTTTGTATGAAAATGTAGCTGCATTTACATGAATATTTATGTTACAAAATTAAAAATTATTTTTATTAATAATTTAAGACGAAAAGCTGTTGCTACGAAAAAAGCTGTAACATCCGGGCCTCGTCCGTCACGCGCCCTTGTCCACGTGTGTCACAGCCGCCTCGCCTGCTCCGTTCTGTTTCCCCCGAATATTGAGTTTATCCTCTCATGTCTCCCTTTCACCCATTCCTCCCTTCCCTTGTGCCCTTGTCCCAAGTGTGTCTGTCTGCGTTTGAGCCACAGCCCCTATAATCACGTTCACCTGTGTCTTGTTCCTCATCAGTTTCCTTTCCCTGACCTCCATATATACCCAGTCCGTCGCCGAGGCCTGCGTTTTCCCCCCGTGTGTGTTGTGTGTATTTTGGTTTGTTTTGTTCTCATGCTGTGCTTTCTGTCTTTGTTTTACAGACCCGCGCTCCCAGAACCTGAACAGTCCTCTCGCTCTGTCCTGCTGATCTGAGGTTCTGCCTGCCTGTTTACGTTCGTTGTTTGCCTGTGTGCTGCACCTTCCTGAGTTCTTCCCCTTTTTGCCCTGGAGCACGGGTCCTGTTTTCAGTTGTTCTTTTGTGTTTGTCATTAATAGCCCCTGTTATTTTGCTTAACCTGTGTCCTCTCCCTTTTCCCCTACAAACACACACCTCACATAGTGTTGGGTTTATGTTTGGGCGCAGTGCTTAGCAACCCAGCAACAGGACGAGAGTGTGTGGCAGACCAGGCCCGGATTATATACTTAGTTTAACGCAGGTTTAAAAAAAAAAATGAAAAAATGAAAAAATGAAAATGTGTTGCTTTTTGTGCTCAGGTGTGAGCAGCATGCAGCTGTAAGTCTGGGCTGGATTATTAAGTGTCCCATTACTTTTGTCCTGTAATGCTGCTCTGTTGGGTTGAGATACTCTTGGGTTGCTTTCACTGTATGTAACACCATAAAGTGCTATTCAATCCATTCAGGAGTCAGGCGTCCCATTATATTTGTTATTATGCGGACAAAAGTATTGGGACGCCTGACCATGACACTAACAGGGACTTTAATGACACTGCATTCAGAAACATCGACTTTTATACGGAGTCTATGTAATGGTTTAATTATGGACAGAGTTGTTAAAGAAAATCAGAAAGAACAGTGTTACCAATCACCCCATAATAACCCGATAATTCACCAGGCAGTGTATTCCAGAGTCAGTGAGCACACTCTTTTTTGGAGGCGTAAATGTTTTATTGGGAAGTTAAAGTAGTTGTAGGTCGTCAGACTGAAGGGACATGGATTAAGCCCTTATTTTCCATCAGAACTTTGTGAAAAAGGTGAATAAACAATGCTACTCTTTGATTTTTCAAACAACAAATGAACAAACCAAATAAAACCGTTTTTTTTTATAAAAAAAGAAGCATCAATAAATATTATATACAGTACATTAAACAAAGCAAATCCATGGAAGTCAATTTACTGGGGCTTCAGATCAAATTGGGGGCTAAAGTCTAGCTTTAATTCCTTACCTCTGTGTTACTCACACTTTTCAAATGTTTTTCTCTATTTTCTCTATTTCTGTTTTCATAGACTCTCCGCAAGCGGTCCCAGAGTAACCGGGGGGTTCTGGATGTTTCGGTTTATTCGGGTGGTCCAAGCACACTCTACTCTATAGACCTGCAGGACTGTTGGACACCCAAAGGGGGCAGTAGGACACTACAACTTCAACACAGCCACCACCGACTCGAGCCTTTTACAAGCATGCCGTCTTTAAGAAACGCGTTGTTCTGTGTTTATGTTTGTTCTTCATTTTCAGTTTTTGGGGATTTGCTTTATTAAGTGCATCTTAAAAAAACTGAGAAATGATTTTGTTACATATTAAACAGGATGAACAAAAATACAAAAAACAAAGGAAAAACATTTTTTAAAAAGCATTCGAGCTTGTAAGTGCTGTCAGCACGGTACTGTTTCCTCTTGCACTCGATGTTTGAACTCAGGTACAAATCTCACGAAAGAGGCATTCTTTAGTAAATAAACAGTGAAAGCCTGTGTTGTCTCCATGACTACTGCAGTCATAAATATTATGCATGTTTTGATAAATTATTTATTAGGTTTTGTGGGTGTAGCTTTCAGACAGAAAAAGCATAAAACGCATTGAATCTAACGGTGCAAATAGGATCTAGAACACAAAGCGCTCTACGTAGCCCTTTAATAGTGTAATCGCTGGTACGATGTAAAACAAAAATAGCTGATTTCCTTTATTCAGTGTTTTGCAAGTTCTTTTTTTTCTTGAAGCAGACTTTATCTTCAAGACCACATCTGTAATAGTCTTTGGAAGTACATAATCGCCAAAATTTCAAGTTATGGTCAGTGGACCCTTAGTGACACGCTTACTTATGTCGCTATCCTCCTGGTCAGCTACAGAGATCCCTGCTGTTGGCACTGGTGATGCCGCCGCTGCAACTGGATAGACCACCAATAGACCAGCTAATGGCATTCCCCCAGACACTATACCTCCCTAGGAAAAAAAAAAGCACAAAAACATGATGTCAGTTCAAAGAGTGAAGGAATAACCATAACCCAGACTGAGGTGTGAGCAGGTTTTAGTTAAAGTAACCCCTCAGTTTAACGCAGATCAGCACTCGTGGATTCAGTCTAACGCTGATTTTTCTGAGAACCGAACTGTAGTACCTCCACCAGTCCAGCGGTGGCAGTATTACACTTAAAAGTTGTCGACCACCATGACTGCTCCGTGTCTTGTCCTTGTATTTGTGTTTTAAACCCAAATGTTCAACAGTTATCTCAGTGTATTCAGTATTAGTAAGCTGTGCTCTGTCTAAACATTCAACCTTTCTTTTGTGGGCGAGTCTTTGTTTTGCCTTGTCGCACACTGCTAATGCTAACCGCTAATGCTAATGTTTTTTTAAGCAATAAAGTTTTCTGATTCTGATTATTTATTTTAAATAATTGTTGATCCGCATAAAACTGGGGGTTTCTGTAACTAAAACCTGCTTAAACAGCAGCTACACCTTCTTCACGCTGGCTCCAGAATTCTGAACCAGTTTGTCAATTTCACCTCACTTGTGCTTCCAGTAGTGCTCGTCTGAAGTACCAGTGTATCTGTATGTCATTAGTTTAGCTGATATTTGACATTTTCAAACATCTGGATATTAAAATTGGACATCGATGTTGTAAAAACACCTTTACTACAAATACAAGAGGCTTTTAAAGACCTGGCAGAAACTGCCATACCCAACTGGTTGAACGTTATAAGAGTATTTGACTCTAATAACTATAATGTTGAACAGCACTGCAGCACTTTATACTATTTTGTAAATAATAGTAATAATAATTATCCTTCAATTATTTACATTGTCCAATTTGACCATTTTAATGCCTGTTTTTAATTACTTTCACTTTTTGTACGGTGTCCTTGGGTGCTAGAAAGGCGTATATAAATAAAATGGATTACTACTATTACTCGGTAAATGTTACGTTTAATAATTCTTTACGCTCTGCAACTATACAATTTGTATAACGGTCTGCATTTTAGAGCAATGCAATATAAACTTATACTTTGCACATTAAAACTGTTCTATAAATACTGGTTTTGACCAGAGCCTCTGAAAAAGCCGTTTTGGTTTCGTGGTTCAAGAGCCATTATTTCACACATCAGACCTCACTGCGTCCCAAAACGGCATGAAAAATCCGACACTATTCTCTGACCGTCTACCAAGACCGCACTGCAGCTCCTTAATAACTCAGGGTGGAGACTCAGATCATCAGATAAAAGACGAGTGAGACAAAAGGCCTGGATGTTGAAATGCCAGCTTCCCACAGGCTCCAACACAATGGAGCCTGAATATCTCAGGCCTCGCTCGCAGCCCGACTGAGGTCACCACGTCTCGCCTTATCGCCGCACAACAGCCGAACCGTCATCTTACTGGCTGATGGGTTTTTATTTTGGAAAACAAAACACGAGACAAGCTGTGGCTGCAGATGACCTCTTGTTATAAAAGGTCACATTGTGACAACATTCTGTAGACAATGACTGCTAGTTTTAAAGTCAGACTGTGAAACAATCAGTGGGTCATCTGGAACGACTACATCAAGTAAAAATGCTGCACCTTAACGCAGTTACAGTATGGGTGTGTGTGTGTGTGTGTGTTGAAACAGTAAAATATAATTAGCAGTAATAAATAGCGCTTTCTTAAATAGAAGTTTTGATTCTATTTGCAGGTCACTCTAAAGCCATGCTCTGCAGTCTCAACCTTCTCCACTAGGGGTGGAATTATAGCGTTACAGTGTTTATCAAGTATTCAGACCAGATATTGTGACAGGTTTCCATAACAGCAGTGATATGTAAGTAAGACTTTAAGACGTTTCATCATGGTTTACCAAACACAGAGTAAAATAACACATGAAGAGTTATTTCAGTGTTTAGCCCTATAGCCTGCTAGTCTGTTATCGCTCCTCATCTTCACTGCTGAGTGATTTACAATCTGAGTGGTGACATTTCAGCAGTGAAAAGAAAAGCCAAAATTATAGCTTCTGTTTCCCTGTTTAACTTTGTGAAAACATTGTTTCTGTCTTAATAAAGAAAGAGGCAGACTTTAAAGTCTTTAGCGATCCATAAGTGTGTATGCCTTTAGTAAAGTGAAGTGAAGTGAACATCACAAAAATCTTTCACCAAGTCAATCAATCAGGGGCTGCCACCAATAGGGGGCATCTGGAAAGCAGTGTGTGGGGTAGGTATCTGGCTCAGAGGTCTTGGGATTTGAACTCACAACCTTCTGATCAAAGAGCCAACTCCCTAACGACTAGGCCACCAGCTTGGTTGTTTGTACAGGGTGATAATTATATCGCAGTAGATTATCTTGTTCATTTCTAGAACGTTATCATAACGTTTGTTGTCAGCTTGTTTCAAACTCCTGTTCATTGCTAGGAATAGTATAATATGCATTAACTTAAATTTAATAGGTATTGGTCTTGGACTGTGAAAATGTCACTGACACTAATGAACAACATTAAAATGTTTTAAAAGCACTGATACTACTTTGGGGCAGCTAGTGGTCTAGTGGTTAGGGCATTCAGAAAGTCATGGGCTTGAATCCCAAGAGGTTCCCTTGAGCAAAGAACCATACTGTGGTGTGTTCATGTGTGACAGAACAGTCACTTTATTTTACACAGTACAATAATTTCAACATTTACGGCATTTGGCTAGCGAAATAGACTGAAACTTCTTGTACTGAACCGAGCCAAATTTCTATTCTGCTGTTCAAATTGCAACTGTACACACTTCACATGTTTTGCAACAGGAAATGCTAGTATCCCGACATCATCATTATTTTTTAAACATCTATGGAATTACTGGGTTTTATATTCTGGTTCACCAATGAAGTTGGTGACTGGGGACCCAGACGATCTGAATTATTACTTGAGAAACTTACGAGGCAGTGAGTGTGGAGTTGAGCACCATAGTGGTTCGTATCCTTTGCAGCTGAGCCCTTGTCAGCTTCCTGTGCTGGTGATGCTCCTGCAACGAAATCATGTCAAGCTTCTCTACCAAAGCGCCTGGGGGTGACGTTCTCCCACTTTCTACTTGGCCATTAGGACAGCTGAGGGCTCTGTGCATGGGCCGAGTCTCTGCTCGCCTTTGAGTGTCCATGACTTCGCCTGACAAAGCCTGGGAGTTCTGGATGGGACACCCCTGCTGTACCTGCAGCCGGTCGTGGCTGTGCAGCACCTGTTTGGACAGCTGCGACAGGCTTTTGCTGATGCTGCGGCTGCTCCTGTCGCTCCAGGCTGGTCCTGAATGAGGTGGAGCCGTGAGTCGCTGGAGAAGATCGTCCTCGGATCGTGACCTGAGGGCGAAGTGCTGCAAATAGTCCGGGCGAGGCTGCACCGGCGAACGCCGCCGCAGCGTCAGCGAGCGACAACCTGCTTCCTGAGGGCCATTTGTCAAGTCTTCAGTTTCCTCCAGTTCCTCCACTAGCTCCCCTTGGAGGTTAGGGTGGTCTTCCAAGATGCAGGACTCATTAACAGTGACCTGAGAGCCATTCCAGGCTGTGGAGTCCTCTTCGTCTGCATCGTCGTAATCGTCATCAGCATCGTCTTCATCAAAGTTGTCCTCTTCCTCCCCTGCGTCAGTCTCTTCGCCCTCACTCTGCTCCACCGCTCCCTTCAGCTCCAGCTCTGTGATTAGAGACTCAGGAGAGAGGGTTCCATAGGCACTGTCTATAGACAGAGAGCGACTCTCTGGATCCAGCTCCATGGCAGCCAGGTCACCCAGCCCCTCCAGAGCTCGGCTGTCGCTGGTGGTCAGGGAGTCCCTCGGGCTCGACGAGTCAGAGTGCAGGGAGCCTCTGAGGGAGGCCTGCTCACTCTCCAGCAGCAACAACGATCCGACTTCATCTTGTTCGTCCACTGCAGCTATCGACAGGGTCTCGGTCGAGCCGTCTGAAAGGCTGGGTGACAGAGAAAGGCTGTCGGAGACAATGAGCGTTCATTAGAACTCTTGCACTAATATATAGTGAAAGTAAAGTGGCCACAAGTTATTGCTGGTTAATGGCAAACTGGTCGATTCCATGACTGGGTGCCGTTAGTTCTCTGATTACGACTGGATGATGATATTCATCATTAGTGTGAGAAATACACTTTAGGGATCGGATCATGGATCACATCATCACTTCTAGAGCACAGACGAACTGCATCATTCCTTACTAAGAATCTGATTTGGTTCTGTGTACTATGTGACATTCAATAAAAATAATTTGTGCTCAGTTTTTGATCAGGTTTTATTTTGATCAGGATTTTTAATGATTAGCAAAATTCAAATATTGTGAAATTTTATGAAATTTCTTAAATTGCAATATTGTCATCTTGCCATATCGCCCACCCCACTGTCCCACTGATAAGATAAAAAATTAAACGTAAGTAAAGTGTCCCTACTTTCAAAGTCAAAACATTAATATATATATGTATATACAGTATATATTAGGGCTGGGAAAGTTAACGCGTTATTATCGCGTTATTATGTACTATCGTGCGTTAACGCAGGTTTTAAAATCCTTTTATTTTGAAAGTCGGTGTTTTCACCGCAGTAACACGCGCAGCGGCGGACTGGGACTTTCTTTACCAGGTTGAGTTTTCGCATCTCGGCCACATCTTGGGCCTTTTTGCAGAACGCACAGATCGCCAGTCCGCCCCCTGAACACCAGCGCAGAGCTATTTAATATGGACAAAAGTAATGGGACACCCTGCAAAAACCAGCCGACACGTACAGAGCTCCCATTACTTTTGTCCATATAAGACTCCTGACCATTACACAAAATGTGACTTTAATAACACTGGCTCCGCCCACATTCTCTTTCAATGACAAGCTAGATAAAATGTGAACGCCCTGCAGTGGCAAATAGCCACTAATAGCAAATTTGATTTGATTACATTAATGTTTAAGTTGAGATTTACAGAAATATCTGAACTTCAGCTGTGACTGTGTGAATCTTTTTTCACAGTGTTATTCCACTTTTATCATTAATAAAGATAAATCTGCACAAAGCAAACATATTTGTTTACTCCTATTTTGATAGGAGGATTAAAAACAGTATATTTAGTACAGACTTAAAGGTGCGATTAATCGTGAGTTAACTACAGCAAACATGAGATTAATCACGATTAAATAGTTTAATCTACTGACAGCCCTAATATATATATATATATAAAGTGCTTTCTGTGAGTCATCCATTAAAAGATATACATTATAGCGCTCAACATTCATTCAACCCTGTGGTCTGAACAGATTATCCTCTATGAAATATGTTGAATATTCCAAAACCTTACACTCAACAGGAAATCCCATCTTTCAGTTAGAAGAAGAAAAAAGTTCTCTTCAATAAAAACTCAACCCTTTTACTTTCAACCACATTCATTAGGAAAGCCATTGTCAGAGAAGAAACCTCAAAGTAAATGCTGTTGCTGAGATGAATTAACATTTTTCTGAAGGTTAAAGATGTATTCTCTTAGACTGAATGTTAAATTCTTTTTTTAAAAAGCTTAAATTTAGAGTTATAAGAGCTAAATGGCCCCCAAATCATGGAATCATGCCGATAAACACATTCACTTTAATTCGCTGTTGTTTTTTCAGCTTTTATTTTACATGACTGACATTTTTACAAGGATTTTCTAGCAAGGCTTTTAGTGTTACCTCTTTTCTAGTGGTTCTTTATGTTGCACAGAGGGGGAACTGGATGTGGACATGCTGCTCTCCGTCTCATCCTCCTCTTCTTCACCTCCGTCCCTCCGGGGTTCCGAGCGAAGCCTCTTAAGCTGATTCTGAATAAAACAGCAGAGTTTTATGGTGGAAAACGTGGTAATCGAAAGATACACTGCTGTATATGTGGCACACAGTGCGAAAGAAGAATACTGGCACTATTATCAGACCACAGTTAACTGAGTAATCATAGGATCTAGACAAGGGTTCAAAATGTGTGGAGTGAGTAAATACCTGGGCGTTGTAAACAGCCTCCACCCAGCTGCGTCCCTGCGTAGCGCTGTTAGCCTGAAAGCAGTAGGAGGCGACAGCCGTGCGGAACTCGTTGAGGTAGATCATCAGAAAGGCTCCTGTGTCCCTCAGCTCCCTGCAGACCACGTTCTGAAGGACCAGTGGCTGCCGAATCACCTTCACTTTCTCCACACGCTTCACTGGTTTAGTGATCAACAGTACATCCGTGAACAGGAAACAGTACACGTCCATCTGCGGGACATAAAGAAAAAGAAATGAACGAAAGTTGTGGCAAAAAATCTGCGTCCGATGGCGGCGTCCTACTGTTGAGACTCAAATGTGATGACACTGCCGAAACACAAAGCTCTGGAAAGAAAAAAGAGAGCGCTGCAAAACGTTCCGTTTCTCAGGTTTTATTTTTTTAGTATTGAGCTGGGTTCATACTCAGAGACGCAGGTTTCAAATGAACTGCAGTGTCTCTTAACTGACACCGAAAAGAATGGCTAAGGCCTCGTTTACTCTGACAGCTAAATGTGACCCAATTCCGACTTTGTGCTGATATGTGACACAGATCGGATCTGTTCCCTGACGGTGTAAACAGGAGAAAAACGCATGCAGTCAGATATTCTGAGGTGGGTTTCAGGTCTCGTTCATATGTGGAAATAAATCAGACATAGATCAGATCTGTGCCGATACGACTGTAAACAGGCAGATCGGATTTTCCTAGGCGTCGCGTTCTGTACGTCATTAACTGCCACAATGTAGCTCTTCATCGCGGTTTAATGGCGTCGTGTGGGAAGTACGTGTGGAAGCGCGCAAACGTCAAACAACAACAAACACAAGAAACACGCGCACAAACGCTGACTCAGCAAATCGAAAGTTGCTCATTCTAAAATGTCGGACCCACTGCTCCTCGCTAAAGCCGTCACAATATTCTCCACCAATCCTGAGATCTCTCACGCTCCCAGACGCTCCTCTGAACGGTCCAGGCCATAATAACTGAAGCACAGCTGCAATAATCGTCCTTTTCCTTCTCCGCCCCAGAATCATGCTGTTATTTGGCGAATTTATCGCAGAGCTAGAATTAAGCTTATTTCTCGTTCCTCCATCTCGGCTACTGTGTGGTGTAACAGCTCCCCTTTGCTACAGCAAGTGTAAACAGGCGAATCGGATTTGGGTCACAATTAAAAACACGTGTAAACAGAAGGTAAAAAAAAAATCAGATATAGGCAACAAATCAGAACTGAGCATCAAGACCTGCAGCGTAAACGAGGCCTTAGTCACCTTCTTTCATGTCTGTACTCGACATAAAGGTCTGAAACCTTGCCACCGCTGCTGTGATACGGCGTCACTCACTGAGGCTTTCAGGAAAAACAGCTTGATTAACTTTTGTGTTTCTCCAAAGAAGGCAGCGCCTTCAACACCATTTCTTTTTTGTCCTCGAAGCACGAGCAGTGAGGACATCTCTCTCCAACTGAGGTCCAGCTCCAGCTCCAGCTCCAGCTCCAGCTCCAGCAGGCCTTACCAGGAAACCATACTCTCTGAGGCTCAGCTGAATCTTTTCCAACTGAAACAACAGAAGTAATCAAAGCAGTCGGCCGTGCATTGGGGTGATGAAGGCCCTAAATGTTTACAGAGTCAGGCTCGTTCCCACACTTAAGTCAATTACAGCAATGTCCCAAAACTGCAGCTGCGGGGTTTACAGAGATTTACAGAGAGGGCTGGAACTGCTGTGCTCACAGAACAAATAAATGAGCACAAGCAGCGATTAAGACAAGTCCAGACTATCTGCCTTTGAACCTACACAAACACTGAGAGGAAATAGTGACTCCCTACAGAATTCAGAACAGCCCGTTTCATCCAGAGATGGATCTTCATTCATATACAGTGCAAAGGACCATCGTCAATCTAACGGCAACAGAACATCTCTTTTTACAGCTGAACGCCCTTGTTTACTTACAATAACATCCAGTTAAACACAGCCCTGGACACGTCGGCATGGAAGGTTTATTACTGTTTTCTGACAGTTTTAAAGAAGTTAATGACAAAACGAAGGCGTTTCTCCAGGTTAGATTCTTCTTACACCTAAAGTCAAGCTGCTCCGAGGTCAGTTATATAGGCAGCCGTTGTTGTCCTGGTATACGGAGGCAGACGTCCATTTCTGGAGTGCACCTGTGATAAAATCACATGTTATTCATCCAGAAACAAACTTGTGTGACAAATATAGTGTTTAAATGTTGAACTCTTGATTATAAAGAATAAATAAAGAATAAGAACTCCTGACCAAAATAAATATAATAATAACAGTAACAATAATGATAATAATAATAATGATAATAATAATAACAATAATAATGATAAAAAATAATAATAACAATAATAATGATAATAATAATAATAACAATAATAATAATGATAATAATAACAATAACAATAATAATAATGATTAAAAATAATAACAATAATGATAATAATAATAATAATAATGATGATGATGATGATGATAATAATAATAATGATCATAATAATAATGATAATAATAATAATGATCATAATAATAATGATAATAATAATAATAATGATAATAATAATAACAATAATAATAATAATGATAATAATAATAATAATAATACAAATTAATGATAATAATAATGATAATAATAAAAATTAATGATAATAATAATAATAACAATAATAATAATAATAATAATAATAATGATAATAATAATAATACAATAACAATAAGAACAATATAATAACTTTTATGAGCTTGGAATCATGTCTTTGGCTAATGACTATACATTATAGCTGCAGCAGCAACAGACTGGACTGAAAAATGGTGGAGTGTCTGGTTAAACACCTCAAACAGACTAAAACATTCCATCAGCCAGCAGCAGATTTAGGGTATTGTGTTAAAGACAATAACTATAAATCAAAGTGGAAAAGCACAATCAGAAATTCACTAATAAACCTCGGACAGGTCCCTGAGTGAGGAAGGCTGTCTCTCATCCTCCAAAAGGGAACAAACTATCCAGAATAGAACAAGCAAAGTATCTCCTCACACACACACGCACACACACGCACACACACACACACACACACATACACACAAAAGCTCAAAA
>JBBPDH010000130.1:15209307-15222598 GCA_037974565.1 Clupeocharax schoutedeni
TTCAACCAATCAGAGACGACTTCGAGATTCCTGAAGTGTTTCCAGTTAAGTGTAGCATCTGCAGCAGACGTTTAGCCGACGGTCCGTGGGAGTGATGTCTGAGGCTGAGACTACACAAAGTGCAATCGATGTGTGCTACAGACACGGAAGAGATCAGGTTAAAAACAGGAAGGTGTCTGCGTCAGTAAAAGTTCAGCGCTGCTTGCAGAGAGTGGCCCGGTTGATTGAACGCAATTCCCAGAATAAAAGGAATCCTTCAGAAAGAATGCAGTAAAGTTGATTTTCACATCAGAAACGTTACACGTCTCAATTTTCATCCAAAAAACACAAAACCTTTAAAGGGCTCATATCATACATTTCCTTGTTGTTCTACTTCTAATATTTCTATAGTTTCTGTGTAATTTAAATGGTAATACATCATTTTTTATTTTTATTTTGCCCCCCCCCTTCTTTGTTTTATGTTGTCCTGTGCCTCTCTCAAAAAGCAATCCATTCTACAACACTCCTTATTAACTTCGGGAATAGGTCGCTATATGAGTTTGTTGGATCATGAACAGTGAATACGAGAAGTGTTTACATACTCCATACATGACATGCACTCCTGAAACCAAGAAATTGCACATAGAAAGGACTGAACACATTTAAATGACTGGGTTTGATACAATAAGAATAATTAACGAGATTATATAGAAATAGGTCATTTACGGAGTGGCCTCCCCATGTTCTGCTGTACCTCAGCGGTGCCACTAGCAGTCCCGGGTTTCAAATCCACAACCTACTGATCACAGGGCCGACTCCCTAACCACTAAGCCACAGGCTGAAAGCCAGAGGAGTCTTACAAGTGACGTGAAAACGGCCTGTGTGTTTAGCTACTGAATAATGAATGTTAAAGTAATGAGTGCTGTGACGGCGAGTTCAGTCTGCAGGCATTATTGTGCCGAGCGGAAGCAGTATAGTCAAACGAGACATGTGTGACCTTAAAGCAAACCGCACAGCTGCAGACCTAATCCAATTAGACTAAGACACATAACCCAGGCCTCTCTGTAAACTAGGCTAATTACTAGTCTGTGTAACTGCTGGAAGCTGGTCTAAAAAACAGGTCTGGCTACAAAAACCAAAGAGGTGCTATCAGCTCACTTTTAAAAAATAAAGCCCCCCTCCAAAATATGGTGAAGACGCTTTCACAATCACTAGACTAAAAAAACAATAACAAATGACATTATTAATAAATTAACTCATTAATTTGCAATCGGAAACATGACCAGGGTGTTTAGATACTATAAACGCATGTCCAGCAGCCTGAGAGCTATGATATGCGTAAGCGACTTCTGTGAGAAATTAAGAAAACCCACAGCAGCAGGATCTGATACATGGATGTGTGTTTAATCGAATGTTCACTGGTATACATTTTAGGGATTTGGTTACACAACACAGATTACAGCATTACTAACATAATCAAATCTAAAGGCGTAATGGTGGCCTAGTGGTTGTCCAGGGAGCTGCCCCTGTGGTCAGAGGGTCATGGGTTCGAATCTCATGCCTGCTGGTGGCACCACTGCTCCACGGGCTTCACTCGGTGAATGGGTTAAATGAACAGAAAGAATTTCACTTTGTTCCCACTGTGTGCTGTAGTGTGTTCACATAAGGAGCCACTTTACTTTTGAAAAAAAAAAAAATGCTTTTTAAAGTTTAAAGAACCTCCACAACACTGTTTTTTTTTCGAGAACAGTGCATCCAAGCTAACTACTATTTTCAAGTATGTGGTGGAGAATTCGATTTGTACTTTCACTAGGAGAAAGTGTGTGAAAGCCTCCATCAGTACGAAGAACGCTTTTGTGGAGAACAAGGACGGTTCCCATGGCGATACGATGTCTCAACTCAGGAAGTGCGACGTTTTTCGCGGAACCATTTCTGCGCCACTCACAGCCAGAGGTTTTCTGTGAAATGCAGCGTGTCCTGTCTGTTTCTCAAAAGGAACAGAGATGCTGTGAAAGGATTAAAATGACAGCCTCGCCGTGTTGGAGTCGTCTTTCTGGCCTGTGACTCAGCTGATAATTACAGGCAAAAATGCCACAACAACAAACAGCCGCCTCACTCCGCTCTAGCCGAGGTGCTAATAAGACCTGGGCTGATGTGTTGAGCTATTTGTGGAGCTGAAGACTCCCCGGCGGTCCCCGGCTGAACGCTGAAATGCAGCGCATGACTGAGACGTTTCCATTTTAAGGAGCGGCGGCCGCTCTCCTATTCAGAGGCCTGCTGATGGTGGAACAGCCCAGGAAGCCTCCGTCACCCACACATTCACGCACTCCACCTCTGACTCACCCTGAAACTATGAGGGCTGTGCAGCACAGCATCCTGCAGCCGCGCTCGCCCAGGCCTCTCAGCAGGATTGAGAGAAAGGCTTGCACTGGAGCCGGTCAAACCTGTGCCATGTAACAAAAGGGCACAGGAGAAAGACGGTCATGCTGAAACAGCAACAAAGTTAAAATATCAGATCGACTGAAAATATACTGGGATATTTACATGCATGTGCAATAGTAGCAGTTACTAGACGCCCCATGCATGATATGACAATTCAATTATTAATAAATTACCACAGATTTACCGAAAAACCTTATTCCGCATCAGCCACCGGGTGCTACTGTAAGAACTGCAAGGCTGATTTGAAATGATTAAGTCAAAGTATATGTATACACAGAGTGCGTATGGAGTTTTTCCTGTCCCTATAGTAGTGGCCAGGTCATCACTTTGAGCGCTCATTATCCCTGAACAGTTTCTGCAGTGGTGCTGTAGGAGCTCTGTTTAGGACCTCAAAGTAACATCCACAGGAATGCCAGCATCCATGCTTTCCCAGAAGAACGTTACCAAGTGCATCACACTGCCTTTGCCAGCTTGCCTTCCTCCAATTGTGTGTCCTGGTGCCAACTCTTCCCAAGGGAAGTAATGGACACGCACCCTCTGACTCATCAGACCAGGCCACCTTCTCCCGCTGCTACATGGTCCAGGTCTGATTCTAATGAACTCATTGTAGGGACTTTCTAATGGTGGACCTGGGTCAGTGTGGGTACTATGACCAGGCTGCAGCTTCACACTCCCATTCACAGCCAGATGAGTTCTGACCCCTTTCTATCAAAGCCAGCATTCATTTTTTCCCGCAGTTTGTGCTACAGCGGCTTTTCTGTGACATGCTAGCTGATCTAGCCTCCACTCTCCATGTGCACCAGCGAGTACTTCTCCGAATCATGTTTAGCAGATACTAACCACTGCACACTGGGAGAGTCTTTCTGGAGATGTTCTGGAGACCCAATTTGGCTCTAATCAAAGTCGCTCAAATCCTTACCCCTCAATTTTTCCTGCTTCATATCTCTCCCGCCCCGCTCAACGGGCGCCAAAGTAACTAAAGAACACTATTACTGACTGACTTTTGGCTTTAATGTTGCAGCCGATAGGTATAAATGGTGCAACACTAATATTGACGTTGAGTCATCAAGGTGGTGCAGCACTGCTCATTGCTATGATTGACCTAGGTGAGGCGCAAGAAATAGATTTTATCTTCATGTTCTTCTAGGTGAATTAATAAAACACTTGAACGTTGTTTGACCCAGTCTAATACCCTTGCTTTTCTGCAATAAATGGCTCAGGCTCATATAAACACATCACACACGTCTACGTTCTGAGAAATGTGGAGTAGACCTCTGCTCTCTGGCACATTGCCATGGCTTATTCAGAAATGTCCAGATCTCTGCAAACAGTTCCTTGTCTGGCACACTGTCTGTTTGCACACAGGTGGCCTAGTAGTTATGGAGTTAGCTTTGTGATCAGAAGGCTGTGGGTTCAAATCCCAGGACTGCTAGTGGTACTCTTGAATAGCGTCCCTACACACTGCTACCCACGCGCTGGCTGGCCACTGCTTCACTTGGTGAATGGGTTAAATGGGTTAAATGCAGAGAAAGAAGTTCACATTGTTTACACTGTGATGTGTTCACACGTGACCGTAACGGGCCACTTTACTTAGCATAGTTTATCAATGAACTGTGTCTATTGGGGACCATCATCAAACGTGACCAAATCGACTCCATAACAACGAGCACCTTGTCTAAAAATGAGTAAACAGGTCATGAAAAACGTGTGTGCGGAGAGAGAGTGTTCGCAGTGTGTGCTGTGGTGTGTATAAGGGACCACTTTAATGCAAAAACGGTGTAGTTTTTTTCACACCTGCATTTGTGGTCAGCGCCAGCTCGCTGCGCTGTGATTGGCTCACACATTGCTTCTCCTGTTCTGATTCGTCACATTTAGTGTCAGTTTGAAATACTGGCCAATTAGCGTGTGCGATGGGCGGGACCATCCGAAAACAGGTGGTCAAAGATCTAAGCTCTGAGGCTGGATGTCGTCAGACGCGGGGGGCGGGGTTTAGATGTTGCAATAGTGTTAAAGACAGCATCAGAATAACAGAATAACAGAGACTGGGACCCGACACGGACCTTACAGTCGGACGGGCAGGCTCAGGGGCCACACGTCTGATCTGTGATCCAGATAACACCCATGCTTCCGTTGGAAGGGAATAAATAGCAGCAGAACCAGAACCGCGTCAGCCCTCTCTGACCGGACCCTGCGAAAAAAGTTTTTTTTTCTGGAACTTTTTCCTATTTTTTTCTTTCTCCTGTTTCAAGATACGTGGCTTTTTAGAGCCCAATTGCTCCAAACCGGTTCGGAAGAGCTTTTTTGTATTATTTTTCCCTTCCGAGGGCTACAGAGGCTCCGAGAGCGCAGCGCGCATTCAGCCGGGCGGACGAACAAAGAGCTCCGGGACAACAGCACCCGGTCTCTCAGAGTCCAGCGCGGATTTACTCCTCTCCAGGACAGAAATACATACCTGTACTACTGAAACCCAGACCATACGGTCCACCCTTTATTCCCACCAACACCAACCGTAAATGGAGTGATAACTCTGCTCTAAACCCCGCCAGGAGCGGCTCTCCCCCCGTCCCGCCCGGGAGTTCCTCACAACTTTCTCCAACGCGGGCTCCAGATCCTCTGCCCTGCCTGGACACCCCTCCCAGACCCTGCTCTACTCGTTTTCCTGTCTCCTGAAGCTGGAGATGTGTTACGAAGTCTGTTAGGCTCCAGTCCGAGCTCCTGGAGTTGGTATTGTTCTGGTCTGGATCCAGTTCCTTTGTCTGAGAGAGAGAGAGAGAGAGGTGAGTCCCATCACTCAAACACTTCTTCCTTTTTACTTTCCACACACACGTTTTCTTACACCCAAAGCTGCCACGGTGTCTATCCCTGGCTGCTTTTTTTGCCCTCTTTCAGAAAATGTCCTTGTGAAACAGTCCTGGTTAAACTTTAGAGTGAAGAGTGATGGTGCAACTCTTTCAAAGCCGAGATAACACTTTAGACCTTTTTCACAAAGAAAACCTTTATTTTTAAAAAAGCTTATAGTTAAATCACGTATGTGTTTTTTTAAATAAAGTTATACGAGTCTGGGTGTAATGTGTTTAAAATCCTCCTATACCACACAGACAAGTGGAAAAAGGAGACCGAGCTACGTCACCATGTGACGTGTGTGTGTGTGTGGGGTGTGTGTGTGTGAGAGAGAGAGAGTGACTCACAGGCAGGCTTTCGAAAGCAGTTGGACAGTAACTTGAGTAAGAGTCTGCTTGCATCAGGCAGAGCTGGTCATCACTCAGGATTTCAGATTTAGCTCCTCTGATGGAGCAGCGGATGTGAATCAGCCCGGCCTTCCAGATCCCATTAGCCTTCGCCATTTGTAAAGAGACCATTTGTCATACATGAACACATCACAGCACCAAACTCTTCTCTGCATTTAACCCATTCAGCCAAGTAAAGTCAAGGGTACCAAAGTGGTGCCCCTAGCATTCCTGGGATTTGAACCCATGACCTTCAGAGCACAGGGGTAACTGCATTCTCGATAAGTTCTTTATTCACTCCTCTTTCTCTCACACTGTCTTCAAGCCAGCTGCTTGTGAGTGAATAAAGCATGGCCTGACTCCTGCAGGAGAAACAGAATGGTTCTGAGCTTCATTCTTCTTTCTCCTCCTTCCCAAAAGATGAATGTGAACATCGCCGCCGCCACGCTGCCCCTGCGCCTGAAGAGGGTGGACTGTGAGGACTCCCACGGTACAGAGACGCTGAAGTGCAAGCGTCGCAAGCTGAGCCACCCTCCTTCCCCCGGCCTGGCCCCATGCCTTCGGCCCCTGAACCAGAGCCCAGAGCACGCAACCACCGAGAACCAGTGCGTGTCCTCCATCGGACCCTACGTTCTGCTGGAGACCACAGAGGGCACACAGACATACAGAGCTGTCCACCGTGTGACTGAGCAGGAATACACCTGCAAGGTGAGCCTACAGAGTTACACCAGAGGGTCCAGATCTATGCACGACCGTCTCATTGTGGTCTCATTCCGTTTTGTTGCTCTACTTATTTTTTGCACCCACTCTCGGGTTCACTTTGCACTCTGTATATTTTGTACTGTGTATACGGCTGAAATGACCATAAGGCTACTTGACTTGACTGATGGCATATGCCTCAGCAGTGCCTATTCCTGGTGTATGGTATCAGAAGGTACTCAAACAATGAGTATTGAGCAACACGCCTTTCTTTAGCCGAGTCTGTTTTCGGCCTGTGTCATGCAACCGCGATTAGGTCATATTTGCAGATTGTTGTTCTTCATGTGGTTCCCGAGAAGACTAATGGTCTAATGATAGCCTTTGATCTGTTTGGAGGCCTGTAATCAGCAAGTTCATTTGTGTTTCCATTTATAGGTGTTTGCTATGAGGAAGTACCACGACCTGATTGCACCGTACACCCGTCTGCTGCCTCATGAGAACATCTGTAAGATATCGGAGGTGATCACGGGGGAGCAAAACGTCTACATCTTCTTTGAGCGCAACTATGGTGACATGCACTCGTACGTACGCACCTCCAAGAGGCTGCAGGAGGACGAGGCGGTGCGTCTCTTCAGACAGATGGCGGCCGCGGTCGCGCACTGTCACGAAAACGGCGTAGTTCTCCGCGACCTCAAGCTGCGCAAGTTTGTCTTTGCGGATGCACAAAGGTCAGTTATCACAAACTCTACTGCTTCAAGTGAATGAGAGGAAATAGCCTGCGCTTTAGATACATAGCTACTAGCCCCAGTTTATCTTCAGTTAGTCCTAATATTACCATACGCTTTTGGTAAAAAGAGAATGAACAGCCGCCAGTGACTATTTATCCATACGTGAAACGTAAAAATATCCGTAGAGTATGGTTTTCTCTGACTACCCAACAACACCCATTTAAAAGTCAATGTGAACTAAATCATTTCGCTGTCCCCACAGAACGAAGCTGGTTTTGCAGAACCTGGAGGACTCCTGTCTTCTCAATGGAGACGACGACTCTCTCACAGACAAGCATGGCTGCCCAGCCTATGTTGGCCCGGAGATTTTGAACTCGCGCCACTCATACTCAGGAAAGGCGGCAGACATCTGGAGCCTGGGGGTGGTTCTCTACACCATGCTGGTGGGACGCTACCCCTTCCAGGATGTGGAGCCCGCAGCACTGTTCAGCAAAATCCGACGAGGTGCTTTCACCATCCCTGAGACTCTTTCCCCCAGGGCCAAGTCCCTGGTGTGCTGCATGCTGAGGAAGCTGCCCTCAGAGCGGCTAGAGGCTCCAGATATCCTGGTGCACCCTTGGCTGCACTGCAGCACCACCGTCATCTCCAGCCAGCACCCCAGCTCCAGGCATTCGACAGACCAAGTGGTGCCGGACTTTGAGAAGGACGAGGACTGCTGCTGAAGTGAGTGGTAGAGTAAGAAGTCTTCCTCTCTCACCCCTGCCTGCGTCTGTACAGGATCCTTGCAGAGACTTGAGCTTCCGAGACAGTCGAGATCAGGGAAAGGCTGGGAAGATTTCAGATTCCAAAAAAAAAAAAAAAAAGGTGAACAGCATCAGTGCTGGTCGCCATCAGGCAAAGAATCTGAGAGGCGTTTCAGTCAGACCCTCTGACCTTTGTGGTCACTGCAGAAACCACAGTGGTTTGACGGCTTTCTTCTTGCATCTGGGAGCTACCTATGCTGATATGGTCTTGTCAAGACAAAACGACCAAGGGCTGTGAAAAGTTGAAAGACTCGAGTTGTGCATTGGGACCTCCACAAGTAGCTTTGTTGTTCAGAGCACAACCGGACCTTCGTCAAGCCATCAGACTCGGGCAGAGACATCCACTTCAGCAGTATTGTGAGAACCATGTATATATTTCACAGTGTACATTCACATTGTTGGAGAGACTTTGAATCACTTGTCTGATACCTCTAACTTGAATCCTGGGATACTTGATGCACAGTGTGTGCCTTTTTTTTGTATGAGCTGTTTACATATTTTGCAGTGGAAAATGAGGTCGACTATTTAAAGTGCCTTTTTTTCACCAGGACAGTTACGTAGCTATTTCTTCTTTTGGAGTAACCTACCAAAGATTTACGTTTCTTCACCGATCCTCATTTTAACGCCTGAATCTCTGGATCGCTTGGCTGAAGCGCTTTCCTCCCCACACGAAGGGTTCAAAATGAATAGAGTTTGATGTTCCAAATTAGCTGGAGGCGTGTTTGTCCTCATGACAAAGCCTGGTCTTGATTCACTCAGAGGACATGGTAGAACAGGGAGGATAAAAGAAATGCTGTGTTTATAGATAGACCAGGAGCTGTACATAAAGTCCTGCTCACAGTTCTGTATGACATTTCAGGAAAACTGTCTCCTCAGTGCCAGGGGTATTTTATTTTTTTGCTTTCGTTGTTCTCTGAGGAACCTGTGATGTCATTGTAGGCATGGTGACTTAGGTAATAGATAAGTTAAAACATGACCTAAGGCATGAGTACTGTCTGTTGTGTCTGTGCTGTGGGTGGACTTAGTTAGATCCCGAAGGATACGGAGCGCAAGTCGACCTGCACCGCTGTTAAGTTTCCATGTAATGGTAAACGTGGTGTGTGAGACGTGGAGCAAAACAAAGGCATTACGTTTGATGTCAGTAGTGATGCCTGCATGCAGTGCTTTGACCCTGCCGTTCGTCAAACTATTTTGTGAAAACTGTAAATAATCCTTTATTTTGTACCTATGGCAAAAAGAACACTACACTTCTCTTCAGTTCCAAGGGTTGACTTTTTTTTTTTTTAAAGTATTTTGTTGTTGCCAGTACAAATAAACAGAGGTTCAGTAATGTCTGTTGTCTGGGATCTAATTTGCTGACACATTTGAACTAAAGTCAAGCCACTGTATTCTTCAAACCACGCACTGTCACTGTTCCAGAATGAACACAGCCACTGATGCGGTGAACAGCTCTGAAACACTGACGACTAACATTAAACGTAGCACCTCAAAAACACATTTGGATTCTTTAGAAAGAAAACCCCCAAAATGCCAAAAATGAAACACTCCTTTAATTCACAGAATCAGCAAATACACATCCGGTTCTTTCCCCACAGGCCTCTTCACTAATGGTCCTGCTCACTTTTGATGAGCTTCATCCAAATAAATATGCTATATGCACTTTTAGAGCATGTAAAAATTTTCATAAAACAATGTGTTCCTACTGAACTCTGTCTCAAAACACTCTGGAAAGCAAGTCACACGGTCAAACCAGACAGGAATGAAGTAGCGGAAGGAGTCCGCTGCACATTCTCCATCTACTTCATCTGTACATTTGGAAAGAATCTATTAAGTACATTTCGAAACGAGAGCTTTAAAACGAAACGAGCCCCACGCGTTTAAGCTAATATCTCACGAGCCCTGTTAGAACAGCTGCCGCAACAAACACACGCCTGAGGAACACAGGAATTCGCCAGGAAACGAAGTCTCATTCTCTGATTCTATCTTTTTAAGCAACATTACAAAACACTGAGCACTGAAAGACACAAATGTGTCAGAATCTGAATTGTGCTTGTAACATTTATGTAAGTAAATCAATCAAGCAGTTACGGCCTACTCAGCTAGCCTTATTTACTTTGACATCAGGCCACAATGCAGAGAGCTGATGGTCAATTCAGAATGTTGCAACAGAACCATGATGTAACTCCAGAGTTCACAGAGAACAACACGAGAGCAAACTTGAGTTACTCTACTCTGGCACATCAAGCAATCATGTGCTCATATTGGTTTTGTGGACTAAAAATTGGTTTTCGGAAGAAAAATATTCCCAATAATAATCCGAAAAAAGGTCTGCGGAAAAATGTCGGGATGCCAAGTCCTTAAAAATCGACATATAACATACGTTCATGAACCTCAACGTCTTTTTATAACAATCGAGAACAAGGAAAACAAGCTTCGCCAGGAACAGCTCTCTCCCCCTCTACAATTTATGTGTGAACAAAAATGTGTAATGAGCTCAGAAATCTGGATCCTTTGGTGCTACAGGAAAGGTAAGAAAGCTCAAGAAGGTTAAAACCTGGGGCAATTAAAAAGAAAGCAAACAACAAATAACATTTTGTCCAAAGTGACAGATGTTAAGCAATAAAGTCTATCAAACCATGTAAGAGGTTCAAACAACTGTACATAAAAAAAGACGGAGTACATCCATAAATGGGTAAAGTCAAGAATAAGTAAACACAAAGCAAATTCTGGAATTTTGTGTTATGTTAGCTTATCCTCAGCCGAGCTACACGCAGGGGCAGCAGCGGACCTGGAATCTGGAAGCTAGAACATGGTGGTACCTCAGTGGCCACCAGGGACTGGCAGGTTCACCTCTAAGGCGAAATGTCCATCCTCTGAAAAGCACTGCTGTGCATTTAAGTAGAGCTTTTAATGCAACGCTGCTGAATGCACACCCTGTATCTCCGTTCCACTGGACCCTGCATGGCCCGGCTGACGTGGTCATCTCATTCACAAAAATAAAATAAACTAGCCTAATGTGCTTCACATATTTGGTTCTTGGTCCCCTGTAATTACACCAAAGCGTTAAACATATGATGGCTGGAAGAACTAAACAGTGACAATTTCAGATCAGATCAGAAACAAGAGAGAGTGACACGTGGGTTGACAGCGTTGAGACAATGGCACGGTAGAACCTGCCCTCTGCTGGTAAGAGATGGAATTTTTGTTTTTAAAAAATCCCTTAAGAAAACAGAGGGGCTGAAAGGGTATAAAACAAATAAATGCTTCCTACATCATCCAGAAAAATGGGCCGAAATTAGTATGTAAGAAATACGTAAAAAGCCAACTTGGTTTAAAAAAAGTCAACAAGAAACAAGGAACTGTCAACAAAACACTGTGTTAAGCCAGTGCACCGACTTTTTCAGGAACATTAAATAAGAAAGATGAAACAACTACAAAAGAACATATGAAAAACAACAACAAAAAACATACATCCACACCTGAATAGACATCTGGATAACAACATCTTGGATGAAAAACAAGGTCTGAAGTGACGCTGGGCTCTTCAAAAGTTATACACGTCACTCAGAGAACTTCATCTTCACTGGGCACATAAAGCACCGTACCTGCGGAGAAAAACACTGTTACAGGCTATTGCTGATATACCCTGCATCTCTGTTCCACTGGACCCTGTCTAGTTTTTCTGTCTTTTTTTTAACTTGTATGTAAGGTGTCCCAGCGATGTTCACAAGTTACAAGTCAAGTCTCTTCAAGTCTTTGAGCTGCAACCTTTACAAACAGTGACTCTAAATGTGGGATGTTTGAGCTGTAAATGTTTAGAAGATATGCTAATTGGCCACGCCCCACAATTTCAATTGGCTGTTGCTTAGCAGGGGGCGGGGCTGTGTGCTGTGGTCTGCCCTCACCAACATGGAGGATTAGTCTTAAATGATCTTAATCTAAATGTTAAATATAAAAATATATCTCTCACTCTAAATGTGAACTCCACAGTTAGATGGGGCTCGGTGACCCCTTTCCAACGACCCCTCGAAAACCACTATTAGCTGAAAACTGCTCACCTCGGACAAAAGTAATGGGACACCGGGGCGAGGTGAGTGGTTTACGGGTCGTTGGAAAGAGTGCGAGAAATAAATAAATAATTCACTGAAATGAACTTTATTTAAAGCTTTGACTCACGAGTCAAGTCTCGAGTCGCTGAGGGAAGTCTAAAGTCAAGTCACAAGTCTTTGTTTGTGCAACTTAAGTCCCCATCTCTGAGGTGTCCTTGAGTGCTTTGAAAGGTGCCTTTATCTAAATATATATATAGTAAGAATAATATAATATGAATCTTCTCTTTGTATATATGCACATTTTTCAGAGCTCGCCACCATTATGATTCACTATTTAAATTCCAGAATGACCCTTTTCACCTTTCCTCATCCATGTTCTCCTCCTCCTCCTCCTCATAGCTGCTTCCGTCCAGATCCAAATCCAATTCTGTGCCAATATCCGAATTCCGTGGAGCCATGAAAAGACTGGATCCGATTTCAAACAGTCAGTACACAACTAAAAACACGGTGTTGTGCATATCTAAAGTATCTGAAGTTGAAATATATTCAGTATATCTGCAGTTAGAAACTGAAGCAACTAGCCAAATGTTTAAAAATGCACAGCTTTACCTGACAGAGCGGCACGTAAAAAACACAATCCTCTTCAGCCTCTTGTTGTAAAAGAAATAGTTGAAAGACCACAGGTTGCCTTCTTCTCCATAAGGGTCGGAATCAAGGTCTGGATTATAACTGGACAGAAGGGAAGAGACTGTTAATAGACAAATGGGAGGAGAGCGGTGTTAAAGCACAAAATACTGTTGTTACAGAAAGATTCATCCAGGGCTTTTCACACCTGGACTGGTTACTGATTCAAAATGTGTGGTCAGATTTGCAACCACACCGTGACGCAATAGGTGTTTCCAGAATGTATTTTTATGGAGATTCGTTTAAAGCAATAAGCCGTGAGAGGCCATGGCCTCTGTGTTACAGTGATGTTTCACTGGTATGTCTAAGCCATTTTACCCGTCAAAAAAGTCTGCTATTTTGTTTAGGAAAACATGAGTTGCTTCAGGCGGACAATACCATTTAACCATCTACCGCTGTATACTGCAAGCAGATGATAATGAACACTTAATTTCATGCAAAACTTAAAGCAGTTCTTGCTTAAATTACCACCATGACCCTATCTTGGGGCCAAATCTCAAATATTACTCTTTACATAGTGCACTACATGGTGAATTAAAATATTGCCTCCAGCAGGCAAATATGTATGATACATCTCCGGTAAAAATGTATTTTTAAATCAGCGTCTCTCTGAGACTGAACCCATTCCAGTCCAGTGTCTCTCTGAGAGTGAACCCATTCCAGTCCAGTGTCTCTCTGAG
>JBBPDH010000130.1:15284381-15299434 GCA_037974565.1 Clupeocharax schoutedeni
TCCTGCCGCGGCTGAAACTGTTCCACTCTCAGTTCTACACTTAAATTCAGCAGAAAACTCCAGATTCAGTCTTTGTTGAGTTTAGTTTAATTGTGGTGTTGACTGTTAATGTTACAGAGAACTTTAAAAAAGTGTTGGACGCCTGTGTTCCTCCGCTGCCTGTGTTTGACATCAACAAACGACTCGTCAACTTGCTTTTGCTGACTGGAGTGGTTAATGCCCTACTACACACTGAGGTCCTCACCTCTGTTTACACTGCTGTGCTAATGCATCTGCAAATACAGACTGTACATCTGTAAATCTGCCAGATTGTTGCTACACTTATAACTTAAAACACTCTAATTTAGCTGCTATATTTGACCTTTAACTCGTGTTCCTGGCAGTTGTATTACTGTTTTTTGTAAAAAAAAAAAAAAGAAGCAGTTCAGGATACATTTCAGTATCATACTTGCATAAATATGCATGTGGCAAATAAAGAATCGTGAATCTTGAATGAGGAATAAGGTCCTGAAACATCCTGGTTCTGTCTCTAATCAGAGTGTGACGGTTGTTGCAGCGCTGTGAGTGTTACCTGGGTATTTCCCTCCTCGGCTTCTCTTTATGAAGCAGACGATGAGCAGGATGAGGACGAGGAGCGCAATGGCGCACATGAGGCCGATGAACCAGCCCTGTGTGGCGATGTCCACATGGTCCTTGCTGTAAGCTATTATGCAACAAACACACAGAGGGGAAAGTGAGGGAGGAATGAGAATGAGAGAGAGAGAGAGAGAGAGAAAGAGAGAATGAAATGCATGTTTGCTAGATGAACTACTCACCACCGTGTTATTCATTACCACCAAATCAAAACCAAACCTTTAACGAATGTCTCTGTGCTCTGACTTCACTGACAAGCTCCCTTTATCGAAAACACATTAGCGGGAAGGAGAGTGCATTAGGGCCTGCATTATCACGCCCTGCACTGTGATAACAAAATCAGCAGCCCGTCAGTGTTCTCTCAAGAACTTTCAGGGGAAAAAGAAGCAAGTAAAGGGAGTACATCTCTTTCACTCGACGTCACAGCTCCTACTGTGTCCTAACATCCGTGTGCAATCAGTGTAGACTCAGTGTAAAACTGTGTGCAGCTTTAAAATGCTCCATTAGAGCTTCCTGATGGATGGCAGGTTGTTTTTTCGCTGAAGTCAAACGTACTGGGGTTCCACCCATATATCAACTGACTGAAAATATTTGCAGGTATATAATATAAATCCTGCTCACTCAGGAGTGTATAGTAGATAATTTATTGCGGTAACAAGTACAGTAGTACCTTGACTTACGAGTTTAATTTGTTTTTGTAACTCAAATTACTTGAATGGCAAATCGGTTTTCCCGATTGAAATGTACTGAAATGCCATCAATCCATTCTGGACCTCCAGAAAACTCCACATTTTAGTTTTTTAAATAAGAAAAATTAGCTTTTATTCAACGAATATTGTATAAAGACACAATACAATGTGCTGCACTAAACTGTTTTATTACGTATAATGTCCAGCATTTGTTGCTACTCTGTTTAAAATTCTCGAACCCCGAGCGGTTTAACCGGCGGCCCGATGCCTCGTTCGCCGAAGCGCCTGGGTCTGCTACAGCAAATCGGCGTAAACAGCTCCAGTCTTCTCCAGATCATCACCTCCGTCCTGCAGCTGCTTCTCCTCCACCACACCGGCAGCTCATCTTCTCATGGATAGATGTTCGCTGTTTAGAAAATATTCTGATTGGCCGAGTCGACTCCACGCACAGCTTGATCCTGATTTTCTAGTTTAATTCTTTAATTCAGTGCACATCGTCTGCTTCTTCTCAGCACTGTCCTTCACACTCACTTACTTTCGACAAATGAACTGTTGCAAAATAACAGCAAGCACAAAAGCTCCTAACCCGAATTTTAGATCTTGACAAAAAATCGCCCGAGAGACACTCATATCTCGAAAAACTTGTAAGTTGGGACACTCGTAAGTCAAGGTACTGCTGTATCTCTCATATGAAAAAACTAAACTAAAAACATGTTTACATGATTAATTAAATCTGTTCACTTTACAGCAACCGTCTTGTAGCAAAACAGGGTGAACCTGCAAATCTGAATACAAAACCATTAAAAACAATCAACCTTAATCTATATCTTTACATCTTTACAAGAAACAAGACATAATAATTAAGGTTTTAGAGTTTCCTCTTTTGCTTCCGTTTTCTAACTGATTCACTGGCTCATCCAGTGTTGGGTTGCCAGTCGTTTTTAAAGGGGTAATTTTAACAACATTACATTTATAGCATTGGGCAGACACTGTTATCCACAACTACTTCCAGTCTAATCATGTTAGAGGTAAGCTAATGTACCTGGTCGAGAAATCAGGGTGGAGGCCACTGTGGAGCATAAATCACGGTCTACAGAGCTGAAGGACACACTTGCCATTGCTCTTTGAACACACACCCTGTTAGGAGGATGTTGCCCTCCACCCAGCAGACAGAGGTCTCATTCTAATGATTAGGCTCTGTAACTGTACATTGTCCATCAAATGGTATAAAGTCTACATTTATAGTCCTGAAGTAACATTGGTGGCTTAACGCTGGACAAACAAACAAATCAAGGTTGGCAAAAGAACTGAAAACTACAAAAAGGAGCTGGTGAGTAAAACTCAAACGGTACAAAAGATTGTGTTGCACTTATAGGTTCAGTTTTCTCAACAATCTCTTTCCTCCAATTTTCCCCATAAATTACTACGTTCCAGTCCCTCCTAAAGCTCTGCCTCCATCAATCACACCATACCACCAACACAGGAAGTGTAAAGGCTAGCAAGAGCTCCAAGACAGGAAGCGCCATCTTTCGAACTGCCACTGACGCAACATCATCAGGCTCCACCACTCCGCCTTAGGATCTAAAGCAAAGCTAGTTGTGCTCTCTTAGACTCCCAAGGATGGACTTCACAATCTCCTAAACAGCTCCACTACTAGGGAGCCCAACCATAACAGTTTATTTTTACAGTGTGAGATGACTTAACAGCAAAGAAGAACATTTTCAGTTTTCTCCTTTTTTAAGAAAACTGAAAATTAAGAAAATACTCATATTTTTAATGAAATTACTTTTTGGTACAGGACATGTTTAGAGTTTTCTAGCTCTGGAAAATGGGCATCGATAAAATGATTTTAAATCAGTCAAGCCCCAAAATATACTTCGGCTGCAATGTTCTTTGTAAACAATATAAGCTCCCACATCTTATGCACAGCATGCACCACTTTTAAAGTTATATTGACAGTCCGTGTATGTAAGGTGCTTTTCTAATCTACGTGCTAATCATGGCAAAGGACATATTATGCTACTCTTAACCAGATACATTCAATATGCTTAATATCATAAAAGAGCCCAAGCCAGAGGGGAAACAAGGTGGAACGAGGATCGATATTGTATTCTGCATGTTATTAGAGAGCTAAGCGTGAAATACTTTATCTGGTTTACCACACCTGAGTCACACACTTATTCCATGATCACAGGTTCTGTGAGAAAACATGTTTATCTGCTTATTGATCTGAGCAGGATACTGAAAGACACCACAATCAATTACCAGGCTACTGTTCCAGAGGCAAAGCTTGTTAATCGACTTATTTATCTATGAAATGCAGAAATAGCCTAATTATCAGCTGTTTATATGGAATTTAGTTATACATGTATGTATTAGGGCTGTAACGGTACATGTATTTGTACCGAGCCGTCACGGTAAATAGGTCACGGTTCGGTACATGATGTCTTTCGGAGAATAGACGGTACGACGAAGAAGACGTGATTGAAGTAATACGGAATCACAGAGGGACCAGAGTGCCGAGTGCAAGTAAATCATAAACCTGGGTCGTACTGTGGTGCAATAGTGCCACCTACAGGACTAACACTTCTGCTGCCTTACACATACATGAAAATATAAGCAAGCCTCATTCTTTAGAACTTTTTGTTGATTAACTTTGCTGTATCATGAATCGTACTGAACCGTGACCCCAAAACCGACGTACGTACCAAACGGTGACATCTGTGTACCGTAACACCCCTAGTATTAATATATGTGTCGTTTATTAATATACTGGGGGTCCTTGAGGTACGGCACAGAACCGTTACCACAGACACGTAACCTGAATATTGGTTAGTGGAACACCCCCGCGCCTCAGTCACTTACCGATCCTAATCATAAGCTAGATCATAAAAACAACTAAGCCACAGAAAACGGAAAAGGGCGTAAATATGCAGTAATCTCTCACTTTTCAGGGGCGTTACATTCCAAGAGCACCCATGTATAGTTAAAAACCACGTTGTGTTTTGGTAAAAAAAAAAAAAAGCCTAAAAATGCTTATTTTTATAGTGTGAACCCTAAATATGCCCACAAATGTGCTCCCAGAACATTCTCATTTCGTGTTAAATTCTGTTTAATGCATTTCCCTTAAAGAAAATATAAAGGTAAATAAATAATCAGAATCAAAAAACTTTATTGCTTAAAAAACATTGGCATTAGCGGTTAGCATTAGCAACGTGTGGCGAATGAAAAACAACCGTCGTACCCACAAGAATGGTTGAAATAACTCTCTCTACCCACATGTTTAGACAGGGCACAACTTATTAATACTAAATAAACTGAGATTCAAAATGGGGGGGTTAAAACACTAAAATACGAGGACAAGACATGCTGCTGCAGCAGCTTCTTCTTCTTCATTTTATAATACAACTTTTCAGTGTATTGCTGCCACTGCTGAACTGGTTCCCAGAAAAATCTGTGTTAGACTGAATGCTGGTCTGTGAAAAACTGAGGGTTAACTGTAGCTATACTGGACTTGTACACTGTACTGTACTGGAGGCTCTGGCTCTCTCTACACATTTTACTCTACAGTAGTCTTAGTGGAAGTGTCAGTTTCAATGGAAAACTCTTCTCTTGCTGCATTCTCTTTTAAAAAAATAAAGCTAGGCTAAGCTATGCTAGGCTGAACTGATCGATATAAGCAAATGCATTTCTTAATGTGTCATCACAAAAACAATGATTTGTTTCTACATTTGGACCATAGAGAGTACAGTAGATGTGTGTATGCTTCATCACACTTTATTTCCAAAAAGAGATGAAAATGATAAGCCTGGGACTTCTGGTATTAAGCCTAAGTTGTAGTCTGGTGTCAGGCTAGCCCTCACCTCCGCTGGTCTCGAAGGTGACATATTCGCTGGTGATGGAAGGCTGCTCAAGGGAAAATACACGGACCCGATACTTGGCCCCGGGTACCAGACCAGCCAGTTTAACGGGGGGTTGACTGAAATGCACTGGAGTCACAGAGCCATTACCTTAGGAGGAGGAGACATAAGACAAGTGTCCATCAAGCCAGGACAGAGTGATCTGCCGTCACAGAAGGTCGGCGATGCCTTTCCTTCCATGAGATGGTGGTTCATGCTGATTGAGACTATTAAGCCCACTCCCGCACTATAATATCTCTCAGTGAGCTTGTAACTGGGAGGACATGAGGCAGTATGAGGCAGGCGAATGGTGCTACTGGCCACATTTTCTACTGTCCTTGTATGCCTTAAATCAAAGCCAGGAAAATTACAAAGATGATTTCATCCGTCCACTCCCTAATAGAGTCCTTGATGCCGGCTTGTTACTTAATACTTCCACTGGGGAAGTGACAGAATGAAACAGTGGATTTACAGGAAACAGGAGATGCACCTAGTCTCAACCATCCACAGACCTTTTCTCATCTCAGAGGAAACCACACACCACCAACAGAACATGTACTGTCTTTCCAGAGAACTGGCAAGTCTCCATAACAGCGCAAAGAACTTCAGTGAAGCTTCTTTAAAACCCGGGCTGGTGACAGCATGCAACGTGCTAAAATAAAGCCAATAAAGCACAGTGCTCAGCTCGAATTCAGCCACATCCACTGTTAAAACAGTCACAACACTCTTATAAATAAAGGTCATTCTTAATTTGGATGAATAGTTATAGGAATAAAACTATGGAACCCATATATAATGGCCAGCTTGTTGAATTTTTATATTCCCATCTATTTAAAACTGGGTTCTTGAAAAAAGCCTCAACTTTAAGGTTCTTCAGGGAGGTGTTTTTCTATGTCAAGGGTCTCCAGGACAACCGGATGGTGCACATTTTTGCTCCCTACTTATACATTTGGAGCAAATATGGCCAACAAACAACTCTGTTTTAGCACCTTTACTGCTAAGAGTGTCCTACAGCATGCAGCACTTTGCAAAGCATCACAATGGCTTTTTGTAGCAAAGACAAATTACTTCAGAATGTGATGGCTGGATGAAAATATAAGGTATATGGAGAAAATCATGTGAACATAAACTTAGTGTTCATCTTTGTAACAGCATACTTACAATTAAGCATCTAAAACTGGTCAATCATCTGCTGCTTTAGTGCTTTCAATTGTTAATTGGAGGAAATTCTGAGCATGTTTGATGCTCCTCATATCTCTGATTGTGTTAGTAAAGAAAGAACACACTAAATAAATAGACTTTGTTGCACATAATGACAAAAAACGTTCATTTGGATTATCTACAGATTTTCACATCGTCAAACTGAAAATCTGAGAGTACGGTTGCTCTCAGACGCTTTCATCCAAAGCAACTTCCATTCCCTATCTGCAGGGGGCAGTCTCCCTGGAGCAGCTTTGGGTTAAGGGTCTTGCTCAAGAACCCAGTGGTGGTATGCAGAAGGCAGGATTCGAACCCATGACCTCTTGGTCCAGAGGCAAGTATCCTACCCACTAGACCAATTACCACCTAAGACCAAACCAAAACCTCCAAGAACCAACAATGAGACATCACACACACACACACACACACACCCACACACGTAAGACTAAGCAAAGTTCAGTAGAAGGGATGAAGGCAGAGTCCAGCTCAGCACTAGCTGTATACTGGTACGTGGTCTTGGTTGCAGAAAAAGCCGAGAAGCTTTTCTCATAAAGGAAAGCTGTAGTAAAGCAAATCTAAACTTCTGTCTGGGACCAGCATGCCCAGACAGAACATCCAAAAATCAGTCACACCCGCATGTGCTCTTTATACCAGACAATGAATTATCATCTTCATATTTAACAGTATTTTTATTACATTAAACACTGAACATACTCACTATCAGATTATGTGCAGCATAAATGAAAACGTCACAAACTTAGATTTCTCTAACATACTAAATTCATGATTTTTTTTTTTATGCCTGCAGCAAATTTTCCAGGGTCATCTAGCATAACACCTTGCGGTGCCACATGCATAACCCGCATGCTGCAGTTGCACATCAACTGAGCTGAGTTTAGGATTAACATGCAAGTGAGACTTATAATCTCTTATCTCATAACTTTAAAAGGTTTTTTGCACTTCACACAAACGTGGCTTGTTGAGAATCTCTATCGCGCCACTGAAAGAACCATTTGTGGCATCTTTCTTTCAGTAAAGGAGCGTCAGGCCCTGAGAGCAGCCAACAGGGGCGCTCCTGATTTGAGTTTGGGTTTTGTGACTTTTATTTTGATATCCTGAGTACACCAGGTTTGAGTTAACGTAAGATTGGTTTCAGCTGCTGGTGTGACCAGGAGTAACTGTAAGTGTTCTGTTATTGGTGTAGGGTTTGGTGTGGTGTGTATTTAAGTTAATTTAAGGTGGACCTTGGTTGTTGGTTCACCGTCTCCCTGGCTCTCATTTGGAGGTTTACTTTTTTACTTTGGAGGTTTACAAGTCTGTTTTGGCCCACATGCCTTTTGATTTATGAGTTTTTGAAAAAAAAAAAAAAATAGAGTAACAAGAATCATGGAAGCCTGCCTTTATGCCTCCTCTTATCAGAGAGAAGAGGGAGAATGTGTTTATGTTTTGGGCCGAGACTAAAGTTAAGGGAACAAGCATTTAGGCATTAAGGAATTAAGGAAATACAGTTAATTTACTTGATATAGTCTTCAGGTAAGCATTTACAGAGCATCTACATCATCTGAACCTTCATAATATACAACTTCAAACTCTAACACCATCATGGCACACACACACACACACACACACAAAGCATGCGGCAGCAGCTTCTTCAAAGGGCAGTGAGAGATAGAAAGAGGGCAGGATGGAGTCAAAGCTCGGTGCTGTGAGGAAAGACGTCTGTGCTGCGGACACTTTGCAGTGTGTGTGCACTTAGTGTGTCCTGTACTGATGCACTTTCATGATATCCATGGGCTTTGGGCTGAGTACATTAACCCCCTCATTATCCCTCTGCCCTAAAAACGTAAGGCAGTGAGGCAAAAAAAAGATTAGCTTGAAATGTGCCAGTCAGACTCATGCATGCAGCTACCTGGCTAGCCACTGTGAGCCAAGCCAGGCAGCAGAGAGGCAGCCAGGTAAAGCCTAAAAGGCACATGGGGTGGGGGTAGAGAACCGTGATCCCATGGCAATGCAAAATACAGATTAATGAAGGACAAGAGAGAAAAAGAAAGAGAGAAAGAGAGAGCGCAAAACAGGGAGACTGTTGTTAGCCATTGCTAAGTTCCGCTATTAGCCATTTTCCATGCCAGTAATACATATTACTAAACAGGATTTCAACACGATGCCATAATCTCCAAACTGGCATGAATACAAAATGGCATTTACTAGCCTAGAATTAGTCTGTGTAATGGGCAGAAAGGTAAAACAGCCATTCTCTAGTCGTTAGAGGAAGAGGGGAAGATGTTTTCGGGCCGGTAATATCTGTAAGCCTTAATGAAAATTGTATCCGTCCTTCAGGTCATTTTGATCCGTACTCAATTCAAAATGACCTTCAATCCAATGCTAGATACACAAGAGCTTGTCTTTTTTTCCTCTCTTCCTCCGTCACTCGATCGCTCTCTCTTCCTTTTATTTTTTTTTACTCCATTCTCTCCCTGTTCCTGCAAGCCACCAGAGAGAACAAGAGCTTCCTAAAGGGAACTTCAAGGACTGCTGAGGACACAAAACCAAACCCCACAGGAGAGACAATGGCAGGCTCATTTCATCCCTCGGAGACGCCAGATAAAACAGAGCACTGTGCCTTTGTTCTTTCCAAAAGAGTCTGGGCGGAATATCTCTCAGTATCATCACGCGAAAAATATGTGAACAGCTCGCAGAGCTGCGCCGCTTGCAGCTGAGAGATATAATGAATGTTTTATTATGCAGCACAACATTTAGTGCACATTTATCACAGCATAAAAGTAGCTGGGGCTCACGGCAGCGTAGGAATGCGCTCGGCTTTCTGCAGTGAAACCTGCGCCCACAGTCAAGAAAGCCCCGTTATCCTGTGGTGATGTTGGGTCTCCAGCAAAGCCCTATTAAAGGTACAAGTGTTCCCTTTATAAGCCCTCAGCAAGTGCATCTGGGTCTTACTCTCCAGTGTGTACTCTAGTGTAAACTCGCTGCTGCCAACGGGGAAGTTGTGTTTCCAGCTGACGTTAGCACAGCCACTGTTAGTATCCACGGTCAGATTCCAGATCTTTAAATGGGGAGCTGAGCAGAACAGGTGGGAGAGGAGTACACGTGACAAATCTCAACCACAGGCACTGCAAGAAAAACAGCTAACAGGCTAATACTTACTATTTTGGCACATTAGACCATATGACTTTAAAGCTTTCCTTCTAAGTGCTGGAGTCAAAATCAAATTCCCTAGCGGCGCACTTTTAATCTCGTAAAACAATAACAACCTAATTGGATGCTAAAGTCGATACAAATTCTTATCAATGTCAATACTAATTTGTGGAAAGTGCTTTCCTAAGGGAACGGGACAAGCGTCAGTCACGTCTCTTTCAAAACTGCCACAATACAGAGATGATCAAAAACCATTTTTACCAAGTCCAAATCAATTCTTTGTGCCTGAGTCCAAGTCAAGTCTCAAGTCTTTGTGCTCGAGTCCAAGTCAAGTCTCAAGTCTTTGAGTGGCAATGTTTAGAAACAGCGACTCTAAATGTTGAGCTCTAAATGTTTAAAAGATATGCTAATTGGCCATGTCCATTACAATTGGCTGTTACTTAGCAGGGGGCGGGGCTGCGTGCTGTCTTTGTTTGTGCGACTTAAGGGCAACTCGAGTCCCCATCTCTGCAACATTAACGAGATAGGGTCCCTATGCCATGTGGTCCAGCTGAGCTCTGCCTAGGTCTTAACTGCTCGGGTCATTTAAACGGCCTTGTACTTCTGCACTGACATATGGGTGATGTCTGAGGAAATACCCAGCATTATCAAATCCACCCGCTTGGTGGTGGGAGGCGGGGTAGGGAGGGCTGTGGTGCTGGAGGTAGTAGTGGCGGCTGTAGTGGTCGTAGTTGTCGGAGTAGTTGGAGCAGGAGTAGTGGGGGTAGCAGCAGTAGTAGGGGCAATGGTAGTAGTTGTTGTAGTAGTTGAGGTACTAATGGTTGTACTCAGGATGGTGGTTGGGGGAAGAGGGGGAGGAGTTGCAAACACCAAGGCATCTGTAGAATCAATCACTGAGAGAGGAAGAGAGCAGCAGTTATACACAACAACAAAGCCTAGAGAGCGGCACCAAAAAGATACAGGGACAGAGATAATAAGAGAGTGATCACAAAGTGCAACATCAGATAGAATTCCCACAATCTTAGGAGAAAAGTCTGTTCCAAGAGAAGGGGAGTATCCGACATTTCAACCCGGCACACACAGTACAGTTTACACCTGTTTCTTAAACCCAATTTGGATACGGGCAATTAATAAATGACCATATTTCACCATTATCATGTGTTGTGCAGAGTGAGGAGTCGATGATAGCCGATTAGTTCACATGAAGCTGAACACTGTCAATGTCACTCGTAGGTCTGGATCTTATAATTAGTGATTCATTAAATCACAAATCCTAAAATGAGCTGATAAATGTTTAGTCAGCACCTTGCTGTCCCTACACAGGTGACAATACCTATTATTCTGATGATTTGACTAAGTTTACTGGATTTTCTCAATGTATAGAATTGTCAAAAGAGTGTTTCATATATACTATCTGAATCCAGCTTGACTAATTATTTTGGTTGATGTTATTTTGTTTGTGTGAGCATACAAACAGTAATTCACACACAGTAAAGTATGGTTTAAAACTCATACAGTGTATGCCAGGCTTTGGGTTTTGCCACACTATTTAAGTCCAGTCCTAAATCCTGGTCTTTAAAGCAGATGGTTGTTCATATTGTACAGCACTGCCACCTAGTGGTCTTCTGCTTTAAATATCCATTCTTCTTCAATATTATCTTGAGAGCAAATAGGATTGTGGGAAATCATCAGTGGCAACACATCCACCATCATCAAGTCTATTAAAAGCACACAATAAGTTCACACTGTGTTTAAACAACATAAGAAAAGAGAACAACATAGAAATGGAAACAGAGGCAGAATTATACCTTCACCTCAGAACTTCGTCTCAGAACCGTAACTTTTTCCTTTTTTTAAATTCATGCAAAGGCAGCCCAACGGAATAAGCACCAAAACAGAGCTCGAGCAAACCAGCATCTCAACCAATCAACAGGCAGGAAATGGAATGTGTGTGACGGTTAAGAACGTCTAACCCAGGTCACTCCTGGATGACGGTCCCTCACCGCTTGGTGACAGTGGTCCTTCCCAAGCCGAGACAGCGATAAGCTCATGGAGATGCTTTCTACAAGATTCAATGGAGACAGGCTCTCCGTTCTGAACGGCCAATCAGCAAGCAGCTCAGTGCGCTCTTACCTGTGCCGTCCGTTTGGGGCAACAAAGAGCGACAAACAAATCAAAGGTGGCAGAAGCGCAAGCAATAGCAGTGAATGGCGTGAGCAGCGAATGGACTGCCATCAAGGTGACAAGCGGACATTTCCTAAACTTCTCCTCAGGGAAGTTGTAGGAGGAAGCATGCGCAATGCTGAAGGTGAAGGGAAACCTATTTTGGCTCTTCAGTGCCTCTGAAATCGGTCAGTTTAGTGAGTCTTCCAAAACACGATAATGCCCCTAATACTCCTCGCAGTAATTGCGGTGATTGCATAACTTCAACCCTGTACTCTCAACCCTCCCTGAAAGATCACTGCTCAGAATGGTTACACTTTGTTGCCAGGCAACAGAGATCACCACAAGAGATCCCCGTCTCTCAGCCATTTAAACGCCACCCATTTACGAAGACATCACTCTCCTGAACAGTTAACCCTTAGAAGCTGCATTTATCACTCGAATCCTCTCTGGAGAATTCTGCGGACTCTAGATTTTGATCGGTTTTGTATCCCTAAGTACAATCAATTGTGGTTGTGTAAATCATTCTTTGCTATATATAAAAAGTTCATTTCTCTACAGTTTTGAGACAATCGAAGTCATAATTACACGCAAAATATGTAATACAGTAATCCCCCAGTTTTACAGGAATCAGGAGTCATGGATTCAGTCACACGCAGATTTTTTTGGAGAACCGAACTTATAGTTTTACGCAGAAAAAATACTCACAATAATGCGAAAATCGCAAATATCTTGCGCCTGTTTTTGTTCACCTCTCCGTGGTGTCCCAATACTTTTGTCCCGCGACCTTTCAAGTTGCATATCTTGGCGGGGAAAGCACTCAGACACTTTAGCCTCCACAGTTACATCAGTTACACAGGTACATCTCCAGGAGACCTTTCCAGCGAGCCCTCATTTGTGTGTTTAGCCCCAGTAGATCAGGGCTTATTCCCCGAAAACCGTGAGTTGGGGCGCATTCAGATGCGCCTGTCTTTAAATGCAACCCGGGTGTAAGCTTTTGTCCCATGACCTTCCAAATTGCAGATTTTGACGGGGAATTTAAATTCAAATACGGGTTTACCTTTAGATTTTCTTTAAGGGTAATGCATTAAATGAAATTAAAGTTTTCTGGGATCAGATTTGGAGGCATATTTAGGGTTTACAAGATAAAAATAGGAATTTTTAGGGAAAAACACAGTTTTCCACTACACACAGGTGCTCTTGGAACGTATCCCCTGCGAAAAACAAGGGATTACTGTATATTTCAAATGCAATTGATTGTGGAACTAATGTACATTATGTAGCTCTGTTGATACAAAACATAGTACTAACTCGACTTCTAAAGGTTAATGGTGCGGTCAGGACAGCATGCTGGGGACAGGCCAAATGGGACATGTGAGGAAGGGATGTTGGGTAAAGGTGGCAATGTGCCGTCAGGGATTGGAGGTCAAAGGAATAAGAAAACAAAAGGCACATTACTGATACTCTCTCACTCCTGAAGCCATTCGTGAAACCGCCTACACAGTAATAAATGAAGCCTTTGGGCAGAAAAGCACTGAAGTAAAGAGTGAATGAGCATAACAGCCTTTTTCTAACTGAGGGTCAGTAACCAGCAGTGCAGCAAACGATCCCATCCCTGAAAGCACACAGTGATATGGACCAGGACAGATGGACAGACAAAATGTAGACAGTAGACAGTGCAGTTTACATCACTTTACATCATTACAAAAATACAGAATAATAATAAAAATAGATAAATGAATAAATAGATAAATAATAATAATAATAATAATAATAATAATAATAATAACAGAACTTTTGAAAGACTTAAAAACTTTGAATCAACATACAATGTACAAACTATGCAGAATGAAATGTATTAATATATGCGTTATCCTGATTATTGTAAGGCCATAAGGAGAATTTAAAATGATATTACATGAACTGCTTTAACTGTGGGTTATAAGACCATCACAGCTGCCTGTGCAGCCTTAAATCTTAAATCTTACTATTGTTCTTATCTACAGTAGCATAGAATTTGGATATTAAACCTTCTTTGGGTTCTGAGTGCTGAACTGCACTGCTGCAGAGGACAAACAGATGGACAGAAAGGCAAAGGGACAGACAGACAGATAGGCAGATAGGCAGGCAGGTAGACAGGCAGGCACCTCCTCATTACCTACACCTGCAGAGTCAGTACCTGAAGTTATAAAGTCTTCTTTCACACCGAGGGAGAGAGAGGGAGAGTGAGACAGAGAATAAGAGACAGAGGGAGAGAGAGGGAGAGTGAGACAGAAAATAAGAGACAGAGAGAGAGAGAGGGAGAGTGAGACAGAGAATAAGAGACAGAGAGAGAGAGAGGGAGAGTGAGACAGAGAATAAGAGACAGAGAGACCGAGAAAGAGAGAGAGAGAGAGAGACAGAGAGACCGAGAAAGAGAGAGAGAGAGAGAGAGACAGAGACGGAGACAGAGAGACCGAGAAAGATAGAGAGCGGGACACAGAGAGAGAGAGAGAATGGAGAGGAACAGATGAAAAGAGGTCAGAACAGAGAAAACAAAGGAATCAAAAAGCTGAGAGAGAGAGAGAGAAAAGGCCGAGTTAGAAGCACAAAATGGCAAGCCAACAACAAGAAAAGGGGACAGAGATAAAGACGGAGAGACAGAAAGAGAAAATTCTCACACAGAGGACAGAAGGAGCGACAGACATGAGCACGGACAGGAACACTGAGTGATTGTGCTCTCAGTGACTGATCCACTGATCCAGCAACAGTGACCGGTGGCGAGAGAGAGGCTGACCTGGAGAGGCGTTCCAGTGAAAGGCCACTGATACAAGAGGAGCTTCTGTTCAGTGCAGGCCAGAGCCGTGTCTCTGGAGAGGGCCTGGACCTAATGCCCTGTCTCCTTCTCAGAAAGCCTGAATCAAAACTCTGAGCCACTTATCAACAGGACCTCAGCGTTTTTAAAACTGTCAAACCAGTGCTGTAAGACTATCTTCCTTCATAATAAACTGTGCCTCACTATCTAGCCCATTTGTAGTAAACTAAAAACACTATTACTGTTACAGAGCTGTACATTTCTATATTACTATCCTTTACTATTAACGTTTCTAAAGCTTTATTACAGATCTGAACTCCCTAGTTGTGCTTTGAAAAGAGCCCAATGACAGTTACAAAAAATTGCAGTTATTTAAAAGACATCTAACTCACAATTAATGCTTTGTTTCATTTACCTTAATTGTATCATCGTTAAGAAGCATATATAAACACTACCGGTCAAAAGTTTGAGAACACCCATGTTTTCTGTTTGTTTGTATTGAAACTCAAGCGGTTCAGTGTCTCA
>JBBPDH010000130.1:15306960-15317561 GCA_037974565.1 Clupeocharax schoutedeni
GGACAGGTGAAACAGATGATGACAGACACGAGGGCTCAGTAGACTGGGGAAGACGAACGGGGAAGCACGCGAGGGGGTGGGGCGACCGTCACAGAAACATCACTGGGGCAGTTTTTTCATCTTCTGTGCTGCTGTTATAGATTCTTCCTTTTGCTATTTTTTCTGGCTAAGAACATGCTATAATTTAAATAATGTTTACATGTATTTAAGATTTAAAATGATTTAATTAATATTTTCTGATTTTTTTCCACAATCTTCAATGGTTTAAATGTTTTATTGGAGACATTGAATGCTCTGTTTAACTAAATTCTGCATAGACTAGTCAACGTCGAGTCTATATCACCAGCAAATCCAAAGCAGAAAAACATGAACACTATAAAGGCTACGTTTTTACTCACTTATCTCATGTAATATCAGCATTGCAACATTCAACAACAATATCGCATATCGCATGTTTTCCTAATATCATGCAGCCCTAATCTAGGAAATGGGAATGGAAAAGAAAGGACCAGTAGTGTCATGTAAAAAACACTCGAAGAAGGTTAAGATTCTAAATTTCACATACTGCACTAACTCAACAGTGATAATTCTGCTCTGTAGTGAAAAAGGCAGACACTAGGCACTGACAATGATGACAATATCACAATCTGCTCAGAAATGCATGCTGTGTTACAGTGTTACATCCTGGTAACAATAAAAATGATGTTGTCTAGATCAGTGGCCCCCAACCTTTTTTCCTTGAAGCCCCCCTTGCCTGGTCCAAGACAAGCCACCCCACCCAAACTCCTACCCGCACAAACAGAATAAAGTGATTAATTAAAAACTTCTATTTGCAAAAAATAAACAGTGGTTTTAGGTTTTTGTTCTTATACTCTTATACACACACACACACACACACACACACACACTTTTATGTTACTCAGACTCAGGGTTTTATTAATTTAATGTGTACAAATATAATTGTGGTGACCTCAGCGCAGACAAAATTGTGCACCCCCTGCTATCTCTAGCGCCCCCCTAAGGGAGACCCGGACCCCAGGTTGGGAACCACTGTTCTAGATGATAGTTTGAATAGAAACCTGCTTACCAACTACTGAACCTGCTTTATGTCATCTGTGATCTAGTGAGGGTCTCAGCACATTTGGATTAAAGGTAAGATCACCATATCAAATATCACAAGCTCAGCTACGCTGTTGAACTCAGCTCAGTACAGTCCAAAATCAATTCTGTGCACCTTTCTGGGCCTTTTGTTTCAAACAATGTCTACAAACCTTTCTCAATACCATCCCATCACACTTACATTCCACAATCCAGGAAATGTGTAGATATTTTAAAGCTGAAAGATGATTGGCCCGTAGTTTTTCCTGTGAAACCCATGACCTTATGTTATCTTATCTAACCAGAGCTCTAAGAAAGAAAGGTGACACTATTTTCTTCTATGGATTCATCAATATTATATTTCACAGCCAGGAAAGATAACCAATAATCAACCGGTAATTGGTAACTGACATCAATAGCAATTCAATTATTGTAAACACCTCACATTTAACAGCTGTTCCCATCCAAGGGGCTTGAGCACTACTAAGAGCTCTGACTGGTGCAGAGCGGCGTTCTGTCTGGAAGGGGAATCCTCCTATGGGTGGAAACTTGAGCTTTATAAAAACGGCTGTGCCATCGGTGCATGCGCGAGGATGAATGAGGCACCAAGTAATTGGTTGTAATTACTATCCATAATTGCAGTATTGGGCTGATAATAATAATGACAGTCTTTATCAGTGAGAAACACGTGAGCCTCTGATTTATTGTTTGCCTCCTGGTAGACTAGAGGGCGCTGTGAGTCTGTTTCAGTTTGTTCCAGCCCAATTTAACCCCCGGACCCGGGGAAGGTAGTGTCTCAGGAGGGCCGGGGCGGGCCTTGGGGAAGGTAAGATACAGGGAAGGACGAGTGCGGCAGTGGAGAGCACATCTCATGCTTGGCAGGAGCGATGGCTCGATGCTGCAGAATGACCTAGTTTCAGCAGCAGGATCAGAGGAGTGGATGCGAGGGGGGGGGGGGGGGCGCAGTGGGGGGAAGACAGAGAGAACGAGAGAGAATGGCAGACATAGAGTCTTTCACAGGCAGGTTACTGTAGGAAACAAGAAGGAGGAGAATGGAAGTAAGAACAGTGAATGCAGCGTCTTCTTTCAGCCCTGAGGGAAAGCCAGAGGAAGTCAATCACAGATAAATCAATCCTGCATGTTCCTGCTTAGCTCTTCCTCCTCCAGGTTTATGACCTCGTACACACCGGCCCTTTAATCAGAAACAACAGATATGCAGGAGCAGTTAAAGACTGTAGCGCGTCTGTTGTTTCGCTGCTGGTGCAGAGAATGGCCCAGTAAAACCTTCTCAGTGGTGGTCCTAAGGTGGTCTTGTCCACTGACAGATGGAGGAGAGGGTTTACCGACAAACTGTGGAGCAACGCGTGGGCGGCAGTCACTATAAACCTATACAACGAACAAGTGAAGGTACAAGGTAGAGGCACTATAATGGAAACACACACACACATACTCTCCTCTTCTTAATCTCATAGGTACTGTTAGGGTTCACTAAAAGAAATCCCCTAAACGAGAACATGAACAGACGTCAACTGGAGCTCAATCTGGTGCCGCACCAGTGAAAGAAATCTGGCTCCACATGGCACCCACTTCACCGTCACCTGACAAATTTCAGTTCATCAGACAGTCTGGGAGAGAGGAGGGCTGTCGGGGTGCACCACCACAAGCTGTCGGCTGCAGGGATGAACAATAATGATGAGATGAAAAGTGGGGGAGTGGATGTGGAGTCCTTGAGGCAAGGAGGCTGGATCTGGGTCGTGGCTCCAAGTCAAAACACAGACAGGCACCGAAACCAGGGCCCGACCAACTGTGTGCAACTAGGAGAGGATGGCTGTCAGTTTAGCACTGTGGAACAACAACAACCCTATTCAAGTTCACTGAGGTTATTATTACAATAAACCAGCAACTTCTGCTTAACAGACTGAATTATCATTGACACCCATATTCATGGCACCTTACTATTGGCTGATTTTATCTACCAACCAGTGCAGTAAACCCCCGTTTTTCGCAGGGGTTATGTTCCAAGAGCACCCAAGTATACTGTTGTGTTTTGGTTAAAAAAATGTTGATAAATGCCTATTTTTATAGTGTAAATCTGCTCCCAGAACACTTAAATTTTATTTTAAACCCAGTTTAATGCATTATCCTTAAAGAAAATGTAAAGCTAAATAATCAGAATCAGAAAACTTTATTGCTTAAGAAATCGTTAGCATTAGCGGTTAGCATTAGCAGCACGCGGCGTGCCAAAACAAACACTCGTACACAAAAGAAAGGTTGAAATTACTCTTTCTACCCACATGTTTAGACAGAGCACAGCTTACTAATACTAAATAAACTGAGATAACTGTTGAAATTGGGGGAGAAAAGTTTAAAAAAACAAAATATGAGGACATGCTGCAGCAGCTTCTTCTTCTTTTTATGGTGGTTGACAACTTTTCAGTGTGTTACTGCCACTGTTGGACTGGTGGTGGTAATACAGTTTGGTTCTCAAAAAAAATCTGCGTCAGACTGAATCTGTGAATGCTGAGCCACGTAAAACTGAGGGTTTACTGTATATCCACTAAATCTTCATGAAGACACTTAACAGCTCAGTGATAAGTGGAGAACCTCCTCATTAGTTTGCGCATACATCAGCACACAGCGCCGGGGGATTCCCAGCATGAAGATGGGACCTATTAGTCGACTTGTTTTCATCCGTCTACCTCGTGTCCAGATGTAACCCCTCAACCAGTAAAGCTCATCAGTCCCACACCCATCTCTGTTTAATTCTCTTTTCTACCTCTTTACACACGTTCTTCTATTTCCAGATTTCTCTAACCATTATCTTCACTGTCACTTTACAATAGTTTGTGCAGGAAAATCTATCTTTGTATTATTCTTGTTTGTATCTTGTGATTTTTCCACTATAAACACTACACAAGAGGTACAAAAAGAAGAGAAGGTCCAAAATCATTCCGCCATTTCTCCAGGCAGAGCTCACATCACACAAAGCAGGACTGATTTCATGACCAAATAAGAAGAATAAAGTGTGTGTAATTACCCTTATTCATTCTTGTTTTATGTTTTACTACCCCCCCACAACCCCCCCGCTTCTGAACAGGAAAAATAAAACAGGCTCATTATCTAAATTGCAACTCAGTTCCTGTGAGCCTGCTCTCACCCCAGGCTCCACCCTGGCCAATAGTGGCAGACCTGGTCGCTAGGGCTCCTTAGCAACAGCATCGGGTGAGAAAAGGGTGTGTGTGTGTGTGTGTGTGTGTGTGTGTGTGTGTGTGTGTGTGTGTGTGTGCAATAGGCTTGTCCCAAAGGGTGTGTGATAACAGAGCTACAATCCCCTTTAACAAAACAGTGCACGTGAGTGTGTGTGTGTGTGTGTGTGTGTGTGTGTGTGTGTGTGTGTGTGTGTGTGTGTGTGTGTGTGTGTGAAAGCACAGAGGCCCAGAGTTAGCTCCACAGAACATTACTTACACTAGGAAGTGTAAAGACTGACATAAACCATAAAGACCAACACACTACATGTATATAAGCACTGTCAATCTGCACAAAGGATACAGTACTGAGGGAAAATTGCACTAGTAAACCCACACAAACCTCAGAATATATTATGTCTTGTGTTAAAAAAATCCACCAATTGGTACAAATAATTCTTTGAAGGTGGAGGTCAGTCACGCGCCACTTTAAATATACTGTGAGTCTCTCACTTAAAGAAATGAGTGTGACGTGTTACTAAATAGTAATAGTTTACTAAACTGGATGAGATTGTACTGTAACATTTTTATGTGTTTTACAGTGAAAGAAAAGGAACTGAACAATGCATTCAGCTGACAGTCAGGAAACATTACTGGCTTCATGGTTTGATATTCTTATTATTTTTTTAATAAAACTGGGGAAAAAATAGTGTATTCCATAGTAGCCTCATCAACTAGAGCTGGGCGGAGCATGGCGTGTGAAGTGGGCTGTTGATTGGTGATGGATGTTTGCATCAGATATTACAATGAACAGAAAACCCATTCTCAGTGACGCACTATGAAATCTCCATGATGCCCAATGCCACGTTTTTAAAATGCATTATCAATGTTTTCATCCTTTCATATTTTTCACACTGTTTACAGTTATTTATGTGCTGCTGTATACCTTAATATTCGCATTTTTGCCCTTGTGCTGATGTTTTGTTGCTCTTGTGTTTTCTTGTCTTCAGTGTATTCTGTCCCTTCTGCTCTGACAGTCTCGTAATGTTTCTGTTTCTTTTCTTGTGTTGTTCTCTGTCCTGGAGGAAGGTTGTTCCGTGTCTGTGTAGACGGCTGAAATGACAACAAACCTACTTGATTTGACTGATGATATGCCTTCTCTTCCATTTATCTCTTTTCTCTATTTGCCCAAATAATAGGAGCGGTTCAGGATACATTTCACTGTGTGTTGTCTTTGTATGACTGCATGTGACAAATAAAGTATCTTGAATCTTGAATCAAATAAGACCTTGGCACAAGTTGGAAACAACAAGAGCAACAGCAACAAGTAAATGTAAATGTTCTTGCAGTGCTGGCATTCTTTTCATTTTATTTTGGTTAGTAGCATTTTTCAAAGACAACACGTTCTCAATCTATTTTCTCATTTATTTTGTGCCATTGCAAACATTTCGTTTCATTATATTTCTTCCTTTTTCAAAGTTTGTATTTTCCTTCATTAAATAAAGAGACTTGTATTGTATTGGAGGTCTACAGCCACAGGCTCCCAAAGATGAGTTCGAATTAGGGCTGGGCGATTTGGCCTAAAATCAAAATCTCGATTAATTGAACATTTTAACTCGATTACGATTAATTGCGATTATTTTTATTTATTTGTTTATGTTTTTGCCCTCATAGTTCACTGACAAGTTTTGTACAGTAAATATGCTCACATATTACAGGTGAGAGATTTTTGAATGAAGGGTTGATTTTAAAATACTTGATTTTAAAATAATTGAAGGAAACACACACAATATCTACTATCTATATTTTTAAAGGGAAAGTAATTGAAATAATTGACCAGGAAAAATTTGATCGATTATAGGTTCTGAATTTCGATTAATCGCCCAGCCCTAGTTCAAATTCTTCCAATGTAGCATCACTTTTTGGTAAAGACTTGTCTGAGAGGCCGAATTATTTCTGATACCCTTACAAGCGCTACCACTCGACCAATGGCGCTAACATATTGCATCTCCATGTGAAGGCTAAGCTCTGTATTAGGGCTGTATGTTTTCCATATGTGGATCTAGAGGTCACATACAGGCCAGTCATGAATATTTAATGCAGCCTGATGCCAGTTTGCCGTTTGAAACCTTGCTCTAATGATAGAAGGGGGTCTGACTGAAGAAAATCCTATTCTAAATCTGGAACCATGATTTGGATCTTATTAGAAAGACAAAAAGCTCAACATTTATCCGGCAAAAAAAAGGAAAAACAAAACAGAAACGTGACCAAATGTAATCAAAGAAAGTCGAGCTAATGAGCGCTAGTTTAGCTCAGCTCGCGAGACGAGAAAGCTTGTAGAAATAGCTGGCAGGCCTAATTTGTAGGAGCCCATCTGCCCGGGGTTACTGTGCCGATTAGAGGCGTTCCGGGACTCCTGATGGGTTTGGCTGTGCTGCGGCTCCTCCTGGGACGAGGGCATCCCCTCTGTCCCCCCCATTCTGCCTCTCCTCCGCCTCCTCCTCCCTTGTTTGTCACATGCGGAGCATTGGCGAGCAAAGCGGTGAGAATAGATCGTCCCCTGAGACACCACCCCCCCAGTCTCCACGCCGCTCAGAAGTGTGTGTGTATGTGTGAGCATGTGGAGTGATAGAATAGGGGTTAGAGTGGAGCTGCTGACAAATCCATTAATTAAATCCTCAGAAATCTATCAACTGCATGATGACGATTACAAGAAGAAAAAACACCTCCAGGACCTAATTTGAGAGGTGGCGCTCTTCTCTCTCTCTCTCTCTCTCTCTCTCTCTCTGCCTCTCTCTCCCTCTCTCTCCCTCCCTCATTCCCTCTCTCTCTCTCATAATTCCACACACATGCTGGTATTAAAACGACTCCAAAATGCGAATTTTAAGAAACATCCGTTTTCTTTGTTCGTCACATACCCCGATCAGATGGCGCTCCATCAGAACACTGTAACCCAACACCCTCCTCTAATCTCAATCAAATCAGGACTGAAACAGCTATTTGATTTTATGCCAATAACATTGACACAAAACTGCACACAGATATTTCTGTTAGTGATTTTTCATTTACATTCAAAGCAATTATACTGAGCTCACTACTTAACCTGAAGAGGGCAATTCATTTACAAGATAATGCTTCTATGAAAAGATAGCAAAGGAAGATGATTATGGCTGAAAGCTGAAAAGGTCTGCGAGCAAAGGATAAAGTATATCATGTAAAGCATATAAAAGTGACACCCTCGCCACCTCCACCCCGCCCCCGGCAGTCCCGGTCACCGGAGTAGACTCACTTCATTATTGATAAGGATTATAACCTGTGGTTAGTTCTTCATAAGTTAAGTGTTTAGGCAGTTTGTTGTCTTGTGTCGCTGATGATTCACACCCTTCGTCTGCCCTCTATCCCTGTCGTCTTTGTTCAAAGCCATCTTAGCTGGACATTTTTGTGAGATTATCATTATTCTAATGTGTTTTTGTCTTTTCTTTGCAGAGTGCACGCTGCCTCTCCGCCATGACAAAGCCGGGCTCGCGTTTCTAATTCTCTCTTTTCAGAAACATCCAGGTTTACTTCAGCGGATTTCTATTGTATTTCGTTAACCTCTTCCTTACACTGGTTTGGTGGTTTCTTTTGTGTTTGTATTTCACTTTTTACTTTACTGTTGAATTCAGTTCATGTTTATCCCAGCTTGTGCACCATTTTAAGTTATAGCGAACCTGTGCTTGAGCCTTGCTTTTGTTTTTATTGGAAAAATTCTGTTTAACTTTTTGTTGACCTCTCAACCAGCTGTGCGATGTGCAGTTTGATATGTATCTCTGTAACCACAAAAATATGTATAAGAATAGCTCATTCGCACTGTCTGTAAAAATTCCAGGTTTTCGTTTTTAAACATGCAAATGTAACCAAAGTATCACACGATCTCAAGGTGAATATAAAGGTCCCAAAACCTCTGCATCTTCGAGTAGAGTGTGGACTTTGTACTGCATTTGTGTCTTCTTGCATGAATACCTGAAAGGCCCTTCATTACTCTGAACAGTTTTGGGTTTTGTATTTGAGTTTTGTAGTTTTTTTATTGGTTTCTTTATTTAATTTGGTATGATTTGACCTCTTTTGGATTGAACATGATCTGTCTGTTTATTTCCTGTATTTGAGTCTCCATGTTACCTGGCCCAATCTCACATGAGGGTATGACTTCACTTTCCTTGGAAACTTTACCTTTAACCAGCAAATTAAAAAGGCAGCTCCATGCTAATGCTAAACCAATCTACCGCTGGGTTCTGAGGAGGCAGTGTATGTTTGCACTGTAAGTGATTTGTCAGGATGAGATACTGTTTCTCTCATGAAAAAGCACTAAAGCTCACAATGTTACATTATTAACGCCAGTCACTGGAATGTTTTCAGCCGTAATGGGTCTAGGGTTGGGCCGACAGACAATGTTGCCAATGACCGAAAGCCCAGCATCCCCCTTCACCATCCTCCTATCCCAACACACACTCACTGCATCTTATTTTCATTTTCCACACATAACTGCTCTGGTGGTCTTTGGCTCAAGACATTTCTCCTGTCGGTTTCACTGTCATTTTACCAACACCTAGAAGTAACACATTCTTCTTCTTCTTCTTCTTTCTCTGTTTTTTAATGGTAGCTGGGAAGCAGCGTTTATGCGCATTGATGCCTTCTTCGGACTAAAATAACACATTCTTTACTATTACTACTACCCATGTCACAGGATGACCACACCATTGTCCCCCTTTGCATAGACATCATATACAAATTAATAATCCGACCACTAACTGTTTTCGTTTATATTTAGCAGCTACTTTTATTAGCTCATCCTGTCATCAGCCATGCATTTATTGTTGAGTGCAGAAATGGGGAGTTCACATCCTCTCACAAAACTGCATAAACGGGCTTCTTAGCATTTTGAGGCCCTGCAGCATGTCTGAGATTTGGATCCTCACAATCTAACACTATAAGAATGCTCCCTGTCCCTCACAGCTCCTTCCATCTGATCCTGTTTCTAATGCCAAAGGGTCACTGCAAGGGGTAACATATGCGCATTGAAATGATATCCTGGCTTATTTCTAACATTAAGTCCAGCTAAATCCTGTCTACGTAACACTCAGGATTCGCCTGTTAGGGGCACTGACTGTAACTGAATATAAAGAAAGAAAGCATTTCCATGCTCCAGTACTTCACTACACATCGCTATGGTTTTTTCCATCAAACTCATGTAATCTCAGAGACGACTGGTCATACTCTGACCTGCTTATCGTCCTCATGCTTCACTGAACAAGAGACTCAAATCCACCTTGCAGTGTTGCCTTCGAGTCCTGTGACCCTGTGCAGGTTAATGTTGAGTCACAGCCCATATTTGGTTCCCTGACACATGATGTCACACTGATTTTACTCTCTTTTTCTCTCAGGCTGGTCCAGGGTTACCTGGACAAAACGCTAGTATTGACAATATCTTGCAATGTACTGTGATATTCCTTATTACAGTGTTTACTAACCCTAGTCCTGGCCCCTCTTAAGAAACCCTTAAATGGTTTGAATAGTATAGAACATGCTAAAATGTACAAAGCAGTGAGGCTTTAGAACTGAAGATCACTGAACCCAACCAAAGCAGGGTCTTGTAATGGAGAACATATCCATGACCTACTGAGTGCAGCAACACAATGAAGATGAAACGCGGCTTGTCTTTTGACAGATACTCCTCTTGCATCCCAGTTTAGAGACACAACAACATGACATTGTTAAAGTCGGGACTGCATGCCATAATTCATCAGAACACCTACACCTGGGTGTTAAAATATCCTGATTCCACAGAGCTCTATGACCTTCTGCACAGACTGGTTTGGTTGCACAGACACCATAACAATAGTCACAATAGCCCTAGGATTTATAACCTATTTCAAAAAGACAAACATGTTTGTGGAATCAAAATATACCTTTATATTACAGTCCAGAACACTTCAAATCTCTACGTCTCAGACCCTGGAACATGTGTATTTTTCCCTTTTTGCCGTGCTGCAACCACAATTACAATCCCTCGGTTTTACATGGATCAGCATTCGGTCTAACGCTGACTTTTTTCTGAGAACCGATCTGTATTACCGCCACCAGCCCAGCGGGTGTATTTTTGAGTAGGAGTATTTGTACACTGCTAATGCTAACCGCTAATGCTAACAGTGTTTTAAGAAATTAACTTTTCTGATTCTGATTATTATTTATTTACCTTTCTTTTAGGGTAATGCATTAAACTGAGTTTAAAATGAAATTAAAGTGTTCTGGGAGCAGATTTGGGGGCATATTTAGGGTTTA
>JBBPDH010000130.1:15341418-15352024 GCA_037974565.1 Clupeocharax schoutedeni
CACTCTGTACAGTAAGTGGAGTAGAAACAGTTACATCTAAATACCTTCATCAGAAAAATGAACTGTGAGATACAAATTACATTATAACACCAATGAGAGCCCAGATAGGCCGTCTGGTCCTGCTTACGGGTTTATCTTTATTTTTCCTAAGAGTAATGTATTCAGTGGAATTGAAATGAGTGTTTCGGATTCAGTCATTTGTTCTTAGAACTGAACTAATAATTGTTGGCGAAAACCCCAGCAAATTCATGGAAAACATCCTCCACATTTTTTGTTTATTTTGTGGCAATACACATTTCTTCGCATATTTTAGTGCTAAGTTATTAAGAAAACTATAATTTACTAATTTTGTAACAAATATTAACGTAAATGAAGCTACAGTTTCATATAAAATATAGCTGTATGAGTGTTTTTGTACTGTCCAGAGAGCTGTTTTGGGATGGCTAATACTGCTTGTTTTTTCTCTTGTTTTTCAGTTTGTCCTTCTTAACCCTGTATTTTTATTACTGTAAATTAAATTAAAAGAGGCTGAGCTCAGTCGCTGTACAGTGTCTGCTTTAACCGGCGAGTCGCTACACTCCACCTAAAGCGCCTGGATAAGAAGTGCCGCAGGAACATTAAATTACTGACCTGTAAAAATGATTGGTGATTACTGGTACATTTTACTGTATATTTATTACTAAAAACACATTGTCTGAAGTACAGTGCAGGGTATTATCGGCATTTACATCGTAACAGTTCATTGTTACTGTACAGTACAGATGTATTAACCGAGTTTAAATTAAAACCAAAATATTTGGGGGCCTCTTTAGGCTTTACACTAAAAATAGGCATCTTTAGGAATTTTTTTTACCACAACACGGGTTTTCAGACTGCATGGCTGTGCCATTAATTTTATGTATCTGTTAGCAATGGATGTGGCTGAAAAAGCTGGGCCTTATTAATTAGGATGGGTCCTCTTATTTTGGGTCGTGTAGTGCATTCGATTTGACCTTCTAGCCCAAGAAGCCATTGGTCATCATCATGACACAGTGATGACCAGTGGCTAACACCAAGAAGGTTTAGATAAGGTATAGCCCCCTATAAAACCAGGGAGAGTCTAAAACACATTCAGACAGGAAACCTGATGACAACTGGACATTTCAGTTAAACGTTCCCAAGAAAGAGACAGAATTTCTCTTCATTTTAGGAAGGAGTGTTTGTGAAAGGGATGTTTGTAGTCAGCCATAAAGCTACACTCAAGGCTCCACTGTGAGTGTTATGGTTCATTTGTGTGGGTAGGGGGCACTCTGGCTGCTCTCGACGGTCATGCCCAAAAACATGATGTCAGGCTTCTGCTGAAGAGCTGAACCACATGCACGCAAACGTGTGCACAAACGAGGGTCTGTTTGGCTCCCTAGGTCCACTTCAGCATTAGCTCAGTATCTGGACTCTGAGTCCGACTCTAAGGGTTTGTGCACAGAGGCAACTCACACACTCTTTATCCCTCCACTGTATTCTGCTCCACTCACAGGCTTGGCCAAACTGCACAGTCCTGGGGGGTGTTCCAGAAAGCAGGGTTAGTGAAAAAAAAGAGTTATTTCACTGTGAGTTGTAGTGAGTTTTCACTAACCCTGCTTTCTGATACACCCCCCTGGTCTGTGCATCATAGTTTTTATTCAACTGGGGTTGGGGAACTGAGGAATTCAATGGTTATATATATGCACACATTGCTATACTTTTTGCTAAATCAATAAAGTTCACTAATCAGTTACTGCGTAAAAATCTGTAACAGTCTGAAACATAAAAGTCTTTACTTCAAAAACTACAGCATATTTTTCTTCAAAATATCTTCAAAACAGTTTTCCTGACCATGTACTTTACACAGTCAAATGAAGGGGAGGTGGTGGCGTAGTGGGTAGGATACTTGCCTCTAGACCAGTGCTTCTCAAATAGTGGGGCGCGCCCCCTTGGGGGGGCTCGGAGCGATAAAAGATTGTTGCACCAAACAAGAGCACACAGCAGACTGGGTGATATGGAGAGCAGTGAACAAACCCTTAAGAGACGTGCAGCACACCCAGAACAGGTGACCTCGGGTCCGGACGTGTATTATTACTTTTGGTTAGTATTTTCATAAATATTTTCTAACTACTCTCACTTTAGAAAGGCCTAGTGCCTAGTAGAAACATCCATGTGTGACACGGGTGGGGCAGTTGCGACCTGGTTGCTATGGGGACGGTTATCTTGTAGCAATATGCTTGTTTTTGTTTTTATGTTTTTATTTGCAAAGACAAATTGATACAATTTAAGTCTTTTCTGTTACAGACTAAAAATCAAGTTATTCTTTGTTGTAAGTTGATCTATATTCTCTTTTTTGTTTTATTTAATGTTAATACGGACACCATGTTATGCAGAGGTGTACTATAACCGTTTTATAGACAAATAATACTATTTCCAGTCGCGGCACTTCTTCCTAGTGGGGGGCATAACAGAAAATAATTGAGAAGCACTGCTCTAGACCAAGAGGTCATGGGCTCGAATCCTACCTTCAGCACCACCACTGGGTTTCTGAGCAAGACCCTTAACCCCGAGTTGCTCCAGGGAGAGACTGCCCCCTGTAGTTAGGGAATGGAAGTCACTTTAGATAAAAGCATCTGATAAATGATGTAAATTTAAATATAAATGAACAACTGTCTCATGCTTAAGCAAGCTAACAGTGTTGAAGGAATTCAGAGATATGAGTGAAAGGGCTCTAGATCTGGAATAGTAGATCTAAGGGTATTCAAATTAGGCTTAATCTTTGGCCTCCACATCTATTAACGACTACCTAGAAGCTGAGTATTGTGGCGAGCTGGTGGGAACACTGACTGTGGCACACTGCTAGGGCCTAAAGGGTTAATTTGGAGTTCACAGGGGAGGTTATTGGGTGTGTGTACGAGATGTGTGTGTGTGGGGGGGTAATGGGCTGCAGGTGCAGCACCAGTTTTGGCGGGTTTCTGTGGGTTAGGGAGGGGTTCAGGGGTTCAGGGGTACAGGGGTTCCTCAGTTGGAGTTAGGGAGAGCTAGAGAGAGAAGCTGTGCTGTGCTCTTGTGTTGGCTGAAAATAAAAGCAAAGGAAAATGCAAGTTCCTGACTGCGTGTCGCCTTCTTCCACGGATCGCCACAGTATTTTGGACTTCAGCACTTTCAACAAAGTGTATCAAAAATGAAAATGGGCTTTAACGAAGCTCATTCACCTCTAGCCCAAGTTCACACAGCCTGCCTCTGATACCATGCCAGATGTAAAACACCTCCTACAGTTATTAATCCCATACACAACCCTCCTTTTAACACTAGTATGTGTCTGACTGGCTGCTTGAGAGCGTTATAAAATACTGCATATACTCATGAACATAAAGATTTCAATTTGAGAGAACTATTGCAGTAGTTGTGCTGCAAAATGTGAGCTATCAGCTTATTAACAGTTGAGCCCTCCCTTCCCATGCACACATATGTTTGTGTGTGTGTGTGTGTGTGTGTGTGTGTAATTTTGCAAGTCTTGAAGCCATGTGCAAAAAGTTCCCTTTGGCATCTTTCTTTGCCTGCCCAACACATGTTTCCAGCAAATCTTGCTGAGTCGCTAGGCTGTAACCATAGGCGGCCGAGGCGGGCTGGAAGGGGAAAACATGGGAGAGATTGCAGGGCATGGAATGGAAGAGATGAATGACTCTGGGGCCTTGGCCATGAAAGAGTGAGGAATGCTTCCGCAGCGTGGGAAGCTCCACAGGTTGCCTGCAGAAGCGACTTGCAGTAACCTGCACAAGAAGAGACCAGACAAATCTCTGCAGACGCAAAAATCATTAGCTGGCTGTGGAAAGAGGTATGTGTATTCTTGCTACATTGGAACGAAATTCTCATCTGTTTGTTCAGTTTAGGTTGGGTTTGACCGGTGGTTGTGGTGGTGGGTTGGTGTAGGGGTGGAAAAATGAATACAGTGTATGATGGTGAAATGGGGCGTGGCTTTGCGGTTGTTTAGCTGTGAATGAAGAAAATGTGTTATAATACCTGACATGTGACGGTTAGAGAAAAAGCTATTAATATAATGATGGAATGTTATGCATTCTTTAAAAAACAGGGGAAGGTAACTGTAAACTGTTGTGGGGCACCACTGAGGTGCCTTTGAGCAACATTCTGCTCCCCAGGCCACCAGCTCATTGATGGCCGCCCACTGCTTCACTGGGAGAATGGGTTAAATGCAGGGAAAGAAGTTCACACTGTGCGCTGTGGTGTGTTCACATGTGACTGTAAAGGGCCACTTAACTACTGGGCAAAAGGTCCTGAGCTACAGAGAGAACATGCTGCTACCATCATCACAGTCCCCTTCCTAATGGCATGTATGGAAGCTGCAATTTGTTAAAGCTACACATGCCAAGATTTATGTTGTACAGGGTGCGTCCTGCGCAGCTGTAATAATAAACTTTATTAAAGGTATAATGTATCATTACAGCCTGTTTTTCTTTTACTTAGACAGGCCGTGAAATGGACATCAGGCCAGTACTCCTAATACTGTCTGGGTGTGGGCTGACGTTGTCCACAACTGTAGACACCGATTACGGTGGCGTGCCTCTATGGATTAACCGTTTTCTCGGGGAGCCTAGCGTGTTGTCCTTGAGAGATCGGATGGAGCCAGGTTGGTTCCGAGCAGTCAACACTCAGAGTTGCCCCCTAAAATGTGACTGTCCGATCCATTGGCCCACTGCTTTGTACTGTGAGCACAGAGGCCTGCACCACCCTCCAGAAGACCTTCCCTCCAGAACCCAGTACCTTTTCCTACAAGGCAATGCGATCAGTCAATTTGACAAAGAAGCCTTCGCTAATGTCTCCAATTTACAATGGTTGTTCTTGGACCGTAACCAGATTCTCAGTGAAAAACTTGACCATACATGGCTATCCAATCTGACCCGACTAGTGAATCTCTTCATGAACCATAACAACCTGACCGAGGTGCCAGCAGGGCTGCCCAGTGGACTCAAGCAGCTTCGACTCGCATACAATCACATCGAGAGGATTTCCCCTGGAGCTTTTCAGAATCTTCCTAATCTAACACTGCTTCTGCTGCAAGGCAATTGGCTGAGGACTTTAGGAGAGTCTGACTTTAAAGGTGTGTCCTTTTCCAGTTCATATTTGTGCATGCATAATTTTGATGTAAGATTTATTTCCTACGCCTCAGAACCAATGTAAAAATATTTCTAACAGTTACTCCACTCCAAAATCCACCTGGGCCTGCAACATTTCCTCTAACAGTGAACTAATGTGGAAAGAGTGAATTAGTGAACATAAATGTCACAGTCATAAAGATGTTGTGTCTGCCTGTCATGTTCATCACCAGGGCTTCCAGTGCTTAACTTGCTGGATCTCAGTCGTAATCTCCTGGACAGTTTCCCAAAGCATCTCCCTCCATCTGTTCAGCAGCTCTACCTCTCCAGCAATGCCCTGACAGGCATGTCTGCGGACAGCCTCCAAGGATTTAGTGGACTTCGTTTTTTGCGTCTTAGCCGTAACCAGATAAAAAACCAAGGGCTGACCCCTGGCACCTTCAATGTGACCAGTCTGGTGGAACTGGATCTTTCATACAATCAGCTCACTGAAATCCCAGTTGTTCCCACCACCCTCCAGTACCTCTATCTGGAGGTCAATCAAATCAGAGGTAAGGCCTTTTTGTACTGCATGATTAGTTCTCTTCGACTGACATCATTTGCTGGCATCTAATCATTACACAGAGCCTTATAAATGAGGAAAAGGAAAATTCCACATTCAGGAGGACTGCATTAGTAATACTATTAAGACTCTTAAAAATGAATAGAATTGTAAAATGAAAATGACTCATTGACCTCATTGATGAGTATGAGTAAGGAATAACAAGCAAATGTTGCTATAATCTGGTCCATAGTTCAGGAATAAAGAAATCCTTATTTAACGTTTAGTATTTGTCATTTACTGCAGTTCTTCTTTGTAATTTAAATATATTCTCACATATGATACATTTTTAATGCCCACATAACCATTACTGTTTAAACTTACACAGAGAAGAAAAGGGAAGGACAGTATATGCTTATTTTACTGGTCCAGTTAGGAACCCTTTTTAGTGCAGATGTTTAAAATAAAAAAGTTAAAGTTTATGGTCATGTGTACAGAGTACAGTGAACAGAGCAAGTATAAAATTCGTACTTGAACACCCTCTTCACAGATAGAAGATAAAGACATGAAAAACAACACAGTGCAGCGATAATAACTAGTCACAGGTTGAGTTGCATAACATACAGTATGAGTAACAGTGAAGTGTAACGTGTGAGTGCAGTGTAACCTGTGAGTGCAGTGTAACGTGTAAGTGAAGTGTAAAGTGTATCTGCTGTGTAATGTAACAGTTCAGTGTAACATGTGAGTGAAGTGTAAAGTGTGACTGCTGTGTAAAGTAACAGTGCAGTGTAAAGTAACAGTGCATTGTAAAGTGTGGGTGAAGTGTAAAGTATGACTGCTGTGTAAAGTAACAGTGCAGTGTAAAGTGTGAGTGTATTGTAAAGTGTGAGTGCAGTGTAACATGTTAGTGCAGTGTAAAATGTGAGTGAAGTGTAAAGTGTGAGGGCAGTGTAAAGTGTGAGTGCAGTGTGAAGTGTGAGTGCAGTGTAAAGTAACAGTGCAGTGTAAAGTGTGAGAGCAGTTTAAAGTGTGAGATCCGTGTAACGTGTGAGTGCAGTGTGAAGTGTGAGTGCAGTGTAAAGTGTGAGTGCAGTGTAAAGTAACAGTGCCGTGTAGAGTGTGAGTGCAGTGTGATGTGTCAGTGCAGTGTAAAGTAACAGTGCCGTGTAAAGTGTGAGCGAAGTGTAAAGTTTGACTGCTGTGTAAAGTAACAGTGCAGTGTAAAGTGTGAGGGCAGTGTAAAGTGTGAGGGCAGTGTAAAGTGTGAGTATGGTGTAACATGTTAGTGCAGTGTAAAATGTAAGTGCAGTGCAAAGTGTGAGGGCAGTGTAAAGTGTGAGTGCAGTGTGAAGTAACAGTGCAGTGTAAAGTGTGAGAGCAGTGTAACATGTGAGTGCCGTGTAACATGTGAATGCAGTGTGAAGTGTGAGTGCAGTGTGAAGTGTGAGTGCAGTCTGAAGTGTGAGTGCAGAGTAAAGTAACAGTGCAGTGTAAAGTGTGAGCGCAGCGTAACGTGTGAGTGCAGTGTAACATGTGAGTGCAGTGTAATGTGAGTGCAGTGTGAAGTGTGAGTGCAGTGTAAAGTAACAGAGCAGTGTAGAGTGTGAGTGCAGTGTAAAGTGGCAGTGCAATGTAAAGTGTGAGTGCAGTGTAAAGTGTGAGTGCAGTGTAAAGTAACAGAGCAGTATAGAGTGTGAGTGCATTGTAAAGTGTCAGTCCATGTAAAGTGTGAGTGCAGTGTGAAGTTTGAGTGCAGTGTAAAGTGTGAGTGCAGTGTAAAATGTGAGTGCAGTGTAAAGTAACAGTGCAGTGTAGAGTGTGAGTGCAGTGTAAAGTGTCAGTGCAATGTAAAGTGTGAGTGCAGTGTGAAGTGTGAGTGCAGTGTAAAGTAACAGAGCAGTGTAGAGTGTGAGTGCAGTGTAAAGTGGCAGTGCAATGTAAAGTGTGAGTGCAGTGTAAAGTGTGAGTGCAGTGTAAAGTAACAGAGCAGTATAGAGTGTGAGTGCATTGTAAAGTGTCAGTCCATGTAAAGTGTGAGTGCAGTGTGAAGTTTGAGTGCAGTGTAAAGTGTGAGTGCAGTGTAAAATGTGAGTGCAGTGTAAAGTAACAGTGCAGTGTAGAGTGTGAGTGCAGTGTAAAGTGTCAGTGCAATGTAAAGTGTGAGTGCAGTGTGAAGTGTGAGTGCAGTGTAAAATGTGAGTGCAGTGTAAAGTAACAGAGCAGTATAGAGTGTGAGTGCATTGTAAAGTGGCAGTGCAATGTAAAGTGTGAGTGCAGTGTGAAGTGTGAGTGCAGTGTAAAGTGTGAGTGCAGTGTAAAATGTGAGTGCAGTGTAAAGTAAAAGTGCAGTGTAAAGTGTGAGTGCAGTGTAAAGTAACAGAGCAGTATAGAGTGTGAGTGCATTGTAAAGTGGCAGTGTAATGTAAAGTGTGAGTGCAGTGTGAAGTGTGAGTGCAGTGTAAAGTGTGAGTGCACTGTAAAATGTGAGTGCACTGTAAAGTGTGAGTGCAGTGTAAAGTGTCAGTGCAGTGTAAAGGGTCAGTGCAGTGTGAATTGTCTTGTGCTACAACACAAATGTATTGCACAAACAGAGACGACCACAGTTACTGTGTGTGTCTGTTGTTAAAACGTGGTGTACACCAGAATAAGCTTCACATCTAGGGAGATGATAAAAGATAAAAGAGAGCAATAAAGGGGGCTAAGAGGGCTGTAGATTTGTTGAACAAATAGGTCTTTTGAAAGAACAGTTGATTCTCAGATCAGTTTTCCGAAAGAAAACATCACAGCTGCACCACAGCTGCCTGCAGGTCTAGTGCTGCTTTTGATGACCTGCCACAGTGTTTGCATGCTGGACAGCAGGACTTTGGAGAAAAACCATATCGTCAGAGCCATGGAGTAATGCTTGGCAGGGGAATGTCAACACTGGGATTTGAACAGACCATGAGAAAAATGTCAGAATATGTGACATGGTCGAGGTGGAGAAAAAAGTGTTTGTCATAGTTACGAGACAAAAAGCCTGCCGAGAAACATGTGGCAGCCAGGGAGGAAAGCGCTTTATCTAATGAAGTGAGAGGGTGAAGGGGTGGACGAAGAGAGCTCTGGAAACATCTGTGAGCACTCCAGGAGGAATCCAACAGCAACAAAAGCATGTTCTGTCCCCTCCCCCACCCTTGCTCCTCAGGAGCACACTGCCTGTAGTTATGAGAGCCACAGCACTTATGATTCACTCGCTTTTGAAAAAGCTGGTCCTTTTAATAGCGGTTTATCCAGGACTTACGCGCACACCAAGACAGTTAGGAAAATTGTGTAAAACGATTATTATACATGTTTGTAGGGACAGCTGTTCCAGGATCCCAGGAATAAGTACTCAGACTTGGCCTCAAAAACAGGAAAAGTGAGGATAATAGAAAGGGAACAGTCTGACCTGCCCATTGGAGAAAGGGGAGCGTTTGGATCTAGAAGCAAAAGGAAAGAATGTCTGCCTGTTTTCCACAAAGATCTTCAGCAGGCGAGATATGGACAATAAGACCACTTAGTCGGAGATTCGGGTTCTGTGGCTAGTTTCTGTTCATTACTGTAGCGCAGGTCATACTGTATCTTAAACTGCACAAGTCCACTTCACCCACAGAAATGTAAAAATACACCATTAATACATTATTTCATCACACTGGGCTATTTCCGTGGCTGAGATCTTGTGCTTGTTAGCAATGATAAACATTTTGACACTGAGCTACTACTTTAAGGGCACAAAAGAGCACAGTAAATGCTGCAGAGTGCTGACTGTTTTCCCTTTCTCCACTCATCACTGTAGCACAATCCCTAGAGATAAGGACTAAAGCAAGTGCATGTGTATTACTGAGCTGAAGACCAGAGACTGAAGCACGCAGCAGTGACAGAAAAGGTTGCATACTATGTGAACTTATTCTTTCTTGCAGAATTTAACACGACGAGTCTCTGCAGGATCGTGGGTCCAACGTCTTACTCACACATGAAGATATTGCGGCTGGATGGCAACAAGATGGCTTATCATCAACTGCCCCCTGACTGGGTGTACTGCCTCAGAGTGCTTCATAATATTTACATCTGACCTGTGCCCTCCATATCAACATTTATCCCTTTATTATAAAGGCTCCATGGTCTGTCAGCCACAAAAAAGGCTCTGCATGCGTTCGTAAAATGACACAAATGTATTCATATGTGCTCAGAGGGTCCTTCTGCTGTGTATTGTTTAGCATTCATGGATTCCATAGGAGTTTCTCTCTTGAACATTTTCTTTCTGATGACTGTCATTGTGTTATTAATCTGATAGATGTTATATTTTCTAAACTGCTGGCAACATTTGTAGTGGTGCTCTCTTTCTCTCGTCAGCATAAATCAATCATTAAAAAGTAAAAAAAAAAGGTTGGTAATACATGTTGCTGTTTAGAAACCAATCATTTATTTCCAATGTTTTATGCCTAAATATTCTCAAAACCTTAACAAAATTACTCCAAAACTGTTATAAAGTGACAGAGAGTGTATGCAACAGCATTATGGCATCTCAATAATTGGTGGAATTCAGAGCTGTCAAGTAACGAAGTACAAATACTTCGTTAACTTACTTAAGTAGAACTTTTGGTTCTCTATACTTTACTGGAGTAATTATTTTAAGACTACTTTTTACTTCTACTCTTTATATGTTCGCGCAATTATCTGTACTTTCTACTCCTTACATTTTAAAAGTAGCCTCGTTACTCTGATTTAATTCGGGCTTTTCATTCCGGCTTGTCATCTTTCAAAAAAAAAAAACACGTGCATGATGAACATATTCAATTCCGAAACCCTATTGGTTTGTACTATACGCATTTTTAACCCATTTTTCGTGTCACAAAAGTAACAGACCTGTTTAGGAACAGGCTGTGAGGGGGCTGAGGACCACCGTGGACCAAACGACTCAAAATTACTATCAAAA
>JBBPDH010000130.1:15378713-15391303 GCA_037974565.1 Clupeocharax schoutedeni
GAACATGGTTGTTGTTCAATAATAAAATTATTCCTCAAAAATACAACTTGCCTAATAATTCTGCACTCCCTGTATAGGCGTCTGCCACTGCCAACAACCAACAGTGACTTAAAGTTGCACTACAGTCATAGACAAATATATAGTATCCACAATGCAATACAATGCCCATCACTAAGTGACTGAAATGATCTTATTATTTGTGTTGGATGAATTAAAATACAAACTGAATAAAAAATAATGATTCTTCTCTCTGTATCAGCATCACTAGGCAAAACAAATCATAGACTGGCTTTAATGTTTCCTTAACAAAACATCCAGACACTCATAACGCAAATCAGTAAAGTAATCGTAACTGTTGGTCTCTGACACCTTTCCCTTTCATGTATTAAATACAAATTACAGCGATTGCCTTAACACCAAACCCATCGTGCTAAAACACACGTCCCGTAAACAGACCAGACACACACGAGGCTTGCGGTGATTCCAATTAGAATCCCTTTCTCGGAATATGGGTTAAGTGACCGTCAACGGCTGTGAAACTGTGGCCCACTTTTTTCCTCCGTCCAGCTTCACAACAGACTGGTATTTTCAGGTGTCTCGGGTAACAGCGCCGGTGATGATGATCTCAGATCCCCTCCCCTGCATGGCAAGGCCGCCCACGGAGCCAGTTTAATGCACGCCACACTTGATCAGTATCTTGTCACTGTGTTCTCATAATGTGTTTAGTGAGCATGCACCACACACACACACACACACACACACACACACACACACCATGACAGGCAGCCCACAATCCCATCTGAAGGCTCCATATGGCCACAGGACTAAGTCTTTCTAAAACCCTCAGCCTATGGGTCCCTGAAACGGGGGATGGGGTGTGGAGGCAGTCCAGGTTGTCCACTGTGTCTGTGCATCCAAACACACATATGGGCATTGTGTTCAGCGCACTGGCCCCGTAATGAGATTACCTTAATCTGTCCTTCTCCACGAGGGTGCTGTCCCACTTCAGGGACTTCAGTGAGAATGGAGTACAGGTTCGCACCACAAATGAATCCATGTTTCTGAGCTCAACACAGTGGCTGGTGAGGGACTGGATAAACACAATCCATGCATTAAACAGAGGAGCTTTCTTCTTTGGTCTAACACTGAAGGCTAATATCACACATAGAAGTCTTTAACTCAATAATTGACCATTTAAAACAGACATTCTTGCCGACTGGCATTTTTTTTTCAGAATTTTAAATTCAATGTCAAGAATGACATAACTCTGCACTACTCAGAGCTGAGTGAGGGAAGTGTGAGGATGTATGCCTGTAACCTGCACAATGCTAAACGGCAGGGGACTACATTGGGATTAGGTATACATTATTCTAAAGAATCCGTAAGAACACTGCACAGGCTTGTAAAGTCAACCAACCTTAGGGAACCCAATTTAGGGAACATTTGACCTGTATTACGCAACTGAAAAAGTGGGTTTTGGGTAAACATTGCTGAGTTAATAGGCTAAAGAAGCAAAGGCAACCAAACATCAAATCAAACCTTAACATAGTGTTTCCCAACCGTGGTCTTAGAGGCTTCCAGCTAATTTTAGGGTTTTACCTGCTTTTATATACTCACTTGAAGCCAGGACAGGCTTGTTAACCCATGGGTTAATTGGGAGCATGGAAACACTAGACTGTGCCAATCAAGGGACCTCCAGAACCCGGGTTTATAAACTTCTGCTCAACTTCTTGCAGACTGACAAGATCAGGCAGGAACCAGCTTCACAAACCCAACTGGGTGAAACTCAAAGTGGGGTGGCAGATTAGCCAGGTTTCCACACCAGCTGTACATTTAGCTGTTAGTGTATTTTCGTTTTTCCATTTATGGCTGATGCCTGGACTAGAAGTCCCAGAGCAAAGGTCTTTATTTTTAGAATTAAAAAATCAATTATTGTAAACATACAGAGGGTCCTCGAGTCACGACATACGTTTCGAGTTAACAACGCCCGTTCCTACTCGATATCAGCCTCATCATTACGGACTACGTGGCCAAACTGGTTTGGTTGTGCACAGCGTACGAGTGAGTTTTAAATGTCCCTTTGCTGTGGCTTCGTTGTTTTCTGTGTTCGGATAGGTAAGGGACTTCGGCTAGGGTGTGTTTCGACACCAAAACTCGGGTTAAATCACTGTCGAAGGAACGGATCTGCGTCAGAATTCGAGGACCCCCTGTAGGGCTGGCCGATTTGGTCTAAAATCTAAATCTCGATTAATTGAACATTTTAACTCGATTGCGATTAATAAGCGATTATTTTATTTATTTATTTATTTGCCCTCATAGTTCACGGACGAGTCGCTCAGTTGTCTCAGTGTTTGCTCTCCGTGCTTGACATGTCGGCGGAATAACGTAACATAACGGAGCGGGGTCACGTGACTCCACACGCGGTAGTGCTTTTAAAGGGACAGTAATCGAAATAATTGCCCAGCCCTCACCATACAACACCTCCTGTATGTTTAATAATCAAGCAGAAAATCTGATTTACAGTTTCAAACTAACACCAAATTCAGCTGAGCAGCCGGTATATGTTGGGTTTAGCTTCTTTAATTTAGCACAAACAAAAAAACTAAAGAAATAATTCCTAATAATTTTACACAAAATATCCCTCACAATCTCTTCAGCTCAAATCACATGCAGATTTGTGGTGCCAACTTGTGGATGTGGTTTCTGACAAAGTGTAACATGCTATGAACTATAAATTGATCAGCTTTTTTAGACATCAAACCACTTTTAAGAGAAGGACTGGAGAGGGAGTCAGACTCCCTGGTCCAAGCACAGTCCTTCTTACAACTGCTGTTGAAATATCAGCCTAGATGGTGACCGAAGGGCTTAAATTAGCAGTAATCAAATCATTTTATAGCTGACTGTACGTCCCTCTGTCCTGTCTTACTTGAATGAAAGCTGAAGGCGTGTTAGTGAATAAATGTTTACTTGTAATTTGGGTAGATAAGTCATTTTTGTTTTTGTCAAACCATTCCTTTCCTGTGATACATGTAGATTAGGGTCTGAGTAAAGGGTCAGTGAAGGGTGTTTACCGCTCTCCAGCACCCCTGAACACTCAATAGATGCCCCACAAGACTGATGCAGATTGTGTGGTGGTTAAGTGAGTTTGTTGTGATAAGCTTCACTCAGACAGGCATCCAAGCCAACCAGTTCCATGGCGTTGTGGTTTTAAAATTTTCCATTCGCCAAAAGCAGGAGTGAGACAAGCCATTCCAGAACGACGGTCACAGTTCTTCAGACTGACAGTCACTTAACTCTGACCTTTTTCCTACTTTCAGCTAAATCCACTGCTACCTGGCTCTGAAGCTGCAAGCTCACAATTAAGCAGAAAGAGCAGAAAGCAAAGGCAGCTGGTACCTATGAATAAAGCCATGAAAACATTACAGGCCTAACCAAATCCACATGAAATGGATTACGACCGTCAGGTCACAGGAGCCGCCCGTCTGATTTGATTTTACATCTTGCACACACCCAGACACAGAGATGCAAATGCTTTAGCGGCACACCAAGCAAAGGGGTGCTTGCTGTAGATGTTAACGTGTAAACAAAGATCAGTATTCTACAGACGTGCAGAGGCCCAAGGAGAATTAAGCCAGAGATTTGGAGAATTTGTCGGGGCAATGGTTCAAAACAACAAGCTGGTTTTTGAACGTTCCTTCCTTCGTTTGTGTGTCCTTGCATAGGCCCCTGCCCTCTCGGAGTTTTCGATTTGTGCTCTATTCTTTACGATACGGTCATGCACAAGGTATGACAATTATGCATCTCTGCAAATTCCTGAAGGGTTTCAGTTTAAAGGCCAGCCCAAAACAAGTGTCTCTTCTGTAGGTGTGTCTGGGAGCTTTTCGGGTATGCACGGTGTAAAGTGGATGCTGTACAGATTGTGGGATCCAAATAAAATCATTAAATATTTGAGTATGAAAGCGTCTTCCAGAAGGGAACAGTACACAATTTGAGGACAAGAGGGGTATTTCAGTTGATAAAAGTTTTATTACTTTTTTTGTAAAAAAAAAAAAAAAACAAAGAAAAAAAAAAGACTAAAGCCCATTTGGTTACTTTATGTACACCATCCTCATCATCAGTCAAGTCTTACTATGAAGTCCTTTTTTCCTGCCAACAGTCTATACAACACCATATTTCAGAAAAAAAAAAACAACTTTTTTTCACATTTCTGAAATTCTTCAACTTCAATGAAAACTCTTAATTCGTAAAACCGGTAAAAATGTTAACTCTATAAAAGGAGAAGGAAGTACAAAACCCTGATGACAGAAACTGGAAGAGAGAAGACAGCAAGCCTGTGCTGAGCCTAAGCAATTAACTCGAGTGCTCGGCTAAAGGCACAAGAGTAGAGTTCCCTCCACGGAGAGGGCTGTGCACCATGAGGAGTGTGAGAGGCGAGACGCGGTGCGTCGGTGAGGACGCTGGTGAAATATTTATGCTACAGCTAACACGCAGGGACAAAGAGATGAAGGGGGGGCCATTACATATCCATTTCCACCTGATATGATCAATTAGAGTGCTGACTCACTAGGGACAGCTTGAGACTGAATGAAATGACTAGTCCTTGTTTGCGCTTTAAACGGCAGGACCTACAGTAAATTGTCAGTATCTTCTCAAAGTTTGTGTGGATGCTTTGTATCACTGAGTGCAATCATACATGCCTATTGGTGTATACTTTCAAACCCTTTAAAGGGGGTTAAGACCTGAGAATGAGGTACTTTGGCTCTACTTGTACACCGTCTAAACAGAAAACACCCTTTCGAGCTAAGATAGAAAGCTCTATGGCAGTGACAGTTATCAATCATTTCTACCCAAACCTTGGTCCCGTGGACACACAAATGCTTGGCATATATGAGGGCCCACACGGATAGCACCTTCTTAAAATAGTGTTCTTAAAATAGTGTCTTTACTTTGGAGTAATTAGTCTCCAAGCATTTAGTGAAAAATAATCACTGCAGCAAGATTATCAGAGCCTTTCGCCAAAGCATTAAACCTGCATGAAAAACCAAGTGTGCCTTTACTGAAGCTTCCCAACACTGGGAACCTCTTTAACAAGAAACGGCCAACCTGCAGACGCACTTTAGTGCCACTTTAACTCGACACAGACTGAGTCTCACTGAGCCCTATGATGGTTTGTTCTTGTTTCTACATATCCTTATCCTCAACAGTCAATTGCTCTCCCACACAGACTTCCCCACAAATTTCTGGAAAGAATTCATTTTCACATACTGGCAGAGCTGCAAGGCTACTCAAGTCAAACCTGACCGACTCTAGGTTAACTGCTAGTATAAAAAAACTTTGAAGAGCACAATGACCACCACAGGCTAACACCTAAAACCAAACTAGCATTCTTATTATCTCACTCTAGAGCAACAACTCTCTCTTGTGCAACAGTTTCATGAGGCAAGGGGATCAAAACCATTTGCGCTACAGTGGCTTAAAATTGCTTGGACGGCCCTTAACCCTCAAGCTTTCTGGCTATGCACGATGTTTGGCCTAAAGCAGTCACAGAAGACATTTCCTCCTCATGACAAATCCTGCAATGCCAGGTACAGGACAGAAAGAGGGCAGAGTGAGGTAAACAACAATAGTAATGGTCAAATTTTGAATCGTTGCTATATTAAGTCTTCAGAGACTTTGTTGGCATTTTTGTACACCAATGAGTGTTGTGATTATTACTGTTTGTGCTAAAATATATTTCTCCAAGCCCTTAATTTTTCTTAGCCCTTAAAATTGCACCTCTAAAAACAGCCCTTGCAAAAAGTTCAAGTTTGTCTTCGCAGAAATCATAGTGTAAACCCCAGAAGGAAAACAGCGCATTTCACCCACTTTTGCACTTCAATTAGCATTCCACTCCAAAAAACAAGCGTTTAACAAGTAAAATTTTAAATACCTTTTCAAAGGCCATGTGAAGACGACAGCTTTATTTAACTGCAATACAAAATCTGAGTATCTTTTTTGCATGTGTGTTACTTATAGAAACACTGAGTACTGACACTCAGTTTTTTCAAAAACAAATGAAATCCACCTCTTAAAAAATATGCTACAGTGTTATCTTCCTTCCTGAAGTGGAGATAAGCTCTATGACACAAGCTTCGGTAACACCGTACGCAGTGGTATACTTCCACTAGAGTCCCCCATTAAGTTGGTTCGCAGTTTGTTGTTGGTTGGGCCCACAAGAGGGGGCCCTTTAGAGATGATACTGGGGAAGGAGGTACTATGTTCTGTAATGCGCTTGGGCACCAAGGTCTTCTCCCCACCAGCCAGAGGCTTAGGCAATCTCTTGTAGAGCCAGGCGTGTCGCAAAGCCAAGACAGGCGTTATGCGAGTACTAGGGTCCCAGTCCAGACACTTCTTCAGAAAGTCAATGAAAGTGGGGTCCTCACAGCCTTTAAGGGCAGTCACCCACTCCTTGCTGCCTGGAGGACCTCGCATCTTGCCCCGACGAGAGCGACTTCCATTGAGCACCAAGGTGCCATTGCTGAGTGTGGTGACAGTGCAGTAACGTGGGTGGCCTTTGGAGTTGATGAAATTCTTGGCACGCTTGGCCTGTTCCAACAGTTTCTGAGGAGGCATACCCAACAGCTCCATCATGCAGGCCAACTGGTCTCCCTCATCTTCACCAGGAAAAAGTGGGTAGCCTGTCAAGAGCTCAGCTAGGATGCAACCAAAGCTCCACATGTCTATGGGCATTCCATATCGTGAACCCAGGATGACCTCTGGAGCCCGGTAGAATCGTGACTGGATGTAAGTGTAGACACGCTGATGGTCAAAGCAGCTAGAGCCAAAGTCTATGACCTTGATGCCACTCCGACCTTGCTGCTTGAGCAGAATGTTCTCTGGTTTCAAGTCACAGTGAATGATCTTATGGCGATGCAGAGCTTCCAGGCACTGCAAGATAGAGTGGGCGAACTTGCGCACCAGGGGCAAACTGAAGCCCTGGAACTTATTGCGCTTGATGAGTTCATAGAGATTCATGCTAAGCAGCTCAAAAGTCATGCAGATGTGATTGCGGAAAGTGAAGTTCTCCAGCATGTGAACAACATTCATACTGCCCGTCTTATCCTGCTTCTTCAAGTGCTCCAGGATTTTGATCTCCTCTGCAGCTTGCCGGTGGAAGCGTTTCTCATTGCGCACCATCTTTAGAGCCAAATGCTGGTGTAGCTTGTGGTCATAGACCTTCGCCACTTGACCAAAACTCCCTTTACCAATTACTTTGAGGAACTCATAACGATAGGCAATGTGGTCATGAGGCACATGGATATAACCGCCTTGATCATCATCATATCCACAGTTGTTTGAGCCCCCAGCCACTGCCGGTCTCTTTTTAGAATTTTGCCCCACAAAGTAGATATCAGTGCAGCTGTGGATCTCCTGTTGTTCCAGTGCAGTCAGCTGTTGCCTGTACTGCTTCAGAGCCAGTTCTGCAGTGAGAGGACCTCCTGGCTTCGTGGGCTTAACTGAACTGTCTGAGGACTTGGCTGAACTGTTACTGTCCACACTCCTTTCCTTGGAGAGAGGAGGCTGCGGTTTGGCTGGAGGTTGGCTGGTGGACACACCATTGGGCTTACGATTGTACGAGTCCTCATACAAGTATTTCACCTTCATCTGCCCTCCTCGGACTCCCAGCTGATCTTTCATTGTAGGCTTGTACATGCCCTTCAAGAAAAAAAAGAATAAAGTGTTACGACACTGTCAGGTCAGGTCAGGCCTGTGAAAAGGCTTATTAAATCCAACAAATTCTGATTTGAAATACAAAACAGAGAAGAAGAATAAACCACTCAGCAATTGAAGAGATTTATATTTACAAGTGATATGATGAACTGTTCCACTGTTCAACTACAAATACACAGTAACTGGGACAAAGTTAAGGAATAAACAGTGTAAACCTGCAGAACTGAACAGCCAGTCTGCATCAGTACTGGAAAGATCATAAAGTTTGAGGGGAATTTTAATGCACACATTTTCTTAGAACAGGAGAAAACCTGAAAAACAGTCCCAGCAATGAGAGGTGAGTGTGAAACCAGTAGAGCAGGATGTTCATCTTTACAGTGAACAAAAGGCAAACATAAGATGCCTTAACAATTACAACAAAACTACCATCTTACTGTTAAATCCAAAATAAAACACAGAATGCCAACTTGTTAAGTGAAGGACTGATTTTGTATGGATTACGGATGCCTAAAAAGAATTCACACCATTTTTTATGTTTTAATTAAAATAGACTTTTCACTCTTACAGTTCTAATCTATGGAAAGAATTTCTGACAGGTCCACGAGTTTCCAATAAATCAGGATTAAAATCTAGCCAATCAAAGCAGACATGAACTGCCCAAGTCTTTGTTAAAAAGTAAAAAACAATTAGTAAAAATATTATTATAATAAAACGTTTTTGATTAAGTGTGGGTGCTGCTGGGTGAACACACAGGGCAAAAAAAATGTTGCTCGCTCCAGTTCACGCGCAGCTGAAATTGTTTATTAAGCATCTGAAAGAGCATTTAATGATCAGAATACTGCAGCTTTGCTACTGAGCTGACCAATGCATCAGGCCAGCCCAATTTCAGAGCACAATGCAGTCACCAAAACGGCTGTGAAAGCCTCATAGTAGTAGCAGAGAAGGTTATTACAAAAGAGTACAGATCTGATTGCAGAACTGGATTTAAATCACTAGTCCAAGTCTTACGATAACATGTTTATATGGATCTTATTCAAAGCTACTTAACCAACTCAGCCCAGCTGGTTTGCGCAACTGAGAGCGCACTTCATTGCTGCTCAAATGTTTACAGAAATTGAGTGCAGTGAAGAAATTACAGGCTTAACTTCATCACACTGTAAGGATTCTCAAACTGCTGCATGAACAAATATAGCATTTTCTGAATATATTAAGTGGCAGTAAGTGTAGCACATATGATTCTGAATCACAAGCAAAGCCAGTTCCTAACTGTGCAAAGTGGAAGCTGACAACAACAAAAAAAAAAAGAGTTCATGATTTGTTAGTGGGTCAAATTTTCAAGTCCACTTACTCTCTACAATGTAGTAAACCAGAGCAGTTTCCTGCTTGAGTAGACAAAAGAGGAAATTGCTCAGCTGCGTCCCAATTTGAAACAGTGCCATAGGGAGATGACCCAGAGGATGTGCAGGGTACTGGGTCCATCCTGTTACTGGAGGAGAGGAAGTCTGGACTTACTGTGTGTTTGGCCAGTGGAGGTAGTCCAGAGGGGCTTTGTCCATTCAGCTCAGCACCTTCATTCGCAATATGGTCTGTGCGCATGTAAGAATCATACAGACCATCTCCATGTCGAGCTGTGAAAAACCCAAAACACATCAGCTGAGCATACTGAGGTGAATGGCACAAGATCAATTTCAGCGCAAAATAGTGACAACAGCCTTGACTGTACTTCTTGTTCAGCTGCTATATTACTCAAATCAACAGAAAAATAAGACCTCCTTAGGGGGGCATGTAACCAAGTCGCAGGTGCGTCAGAAGACAGACTTCCCACATGACTGTCAACAGATGGTCTCTGGAGCTCTCAATGAACCAGTTAGAAACTTAGAATTCTTTTTATGACTCATTGGGAGTTCAGCAGTTTCCACAACTCTGTCCTATTATATCACTAAAGCTTCTTAATGGCCTAAACCAGCTTGCTTAGGAAACACAGAGGATAAAGTGTGCTGCATAAGCTTCAGAATTAAGGGCTGAAATTACGTATTAAAAGGACAACAATGATGCACACACACACACACACACACACAAATAAAAGGAGTGGGCGATATGGCAAAAATATCATAAATGTATCAAACTATTTCGACTTTATCACAGTATTTATATTCATTTGTAACTATATTTCTTTACTATTTTGCAGTACATCCAAGCTATTGTCGGCTGAGCACTGTTTCTAGAAGGCGGGTATTACGCGGACTAGCAAATAGTGCAAACTGGGCTGAGGAAAAAAACAATAGAACCGCAATAGATAGAATGTAGTCTATTTAGACAATACTACTCTCTGCTTTGGCAGATCGTCAGCACATAGATCGTCTTCTGTAAACAAAAAAACCTGTCAACTTTTGTAAACAATTCGGCAATCTATTAATTTCCAATGACCCTAATAAAGGTGTGTTAACACATTAAAACTTTATGATGTCAAAACCCGTCATGTTGTTCCATGTGTTTCCTGATACTCTCTACCCCCAGAGCAGCTTTAATTTAATACAGACATGTATATCGTTTCGTTCACTAATAGAGGAAATAAATGACTAATTACCTGCTGTGATGGGTCCATCTGGTTTTCTGCTCAGGATCATCATGGTTGCGGCCAGAGGATGTGGTCAACATCAAATGATGTTATCTCCTTCGCAAAATCTTGGTTAGGTCTAACGTTAGTAAGAAAAAGCCACCGCGATCCTAACTAAGAACCATTACAGCCTCGTCGCATGTCCAGGTGGACTAAACCTTCATCCAATTACAGAAAAAGTAGGAATTATTGTCAGCTAGCTGAGGTGAAGGTAGAAGAACCTGAGCATGATCCTTCTGCCCAGCTGTTGGTCGTCTTCTGGAGTGTTTACTAACGTTAAGCTACCAAACTGTGGTGCGCAGTTGGGATATACCACTACAACTCTATGCTTGCTTTTAAAAACAAATCTATCGACACAAATAATACGACTTTTTTTCTTCTAAAAACCTCATATGTCCACCATTCCTGAGAGAAAAGCGAAAAGTGCAGTAGAGCAAAAAAAATTGTCCACATGAGAGCCGCTCCCAGACACAGTTTGAGTCCAAATGCCACACCAACGAGGTCCACCGTCTCTATTTGAGCTTTTCTGGGCGCCGAAGAAATTTCTATCGTCAGAAGAAATTATCCCAATCAGAGAAGAAAGATGTGTATACCACTTTAGACTCCTTAGATGAAGATGGCTAGCTCCGTGGCTAGCTAAAGCTAACCCTGTTGGAACACTGGCTCCTCTCCCGGAGAAAAGCTCTCGTCCTGTGGCTTGTTTTCGAAAATAAAGCGGCAGTCTTTAGCTCAAAACATTACAACGTGTTTCCTGAAAGGAAGAACTGCTGTGTCCTGAGGGTTGTGAACACGGGGCATTTTTCCCAGTCTGGCTCCGTGTTTTCTTAGCTTGTTGCTAAGAGCGTCATGCACAGACAAAGTAAAAGGGCGTGGCCTAAGATAGTCAATCTGCATCCCCATAAACTTCAGGACACGCCCGCTCAAGGAACGCGTCAACAGCCGGGTCACGTAGGTGTGAGCTCGCTTCATTAGATACACTTTATGGACAGAAATATTACACATTACTTCACGTGACGGCCAGTCTTCAGCATAAGAATACATTTGGTCACCGCCATATTTCCAGATTTGGGGCAGCTCGGGTGTTCGGGAGTTGCCGATGCACGCTCCACAGCACGCTCTGCCTATAAACCCCCAGGGTGCCCCCATGCACCACATCAATAGCCCGTCGACCTGTTCAGAAAATAGCATAAATCACCTGTGAGCAGCGTCTAACATTTAATTTTATCCTGTTACTATTCTACTATTCTGTTCAGTACAGTTTCTAAACTAACTAAGAACCAGGGAGGTGCAGAACCACAGGTTCCTGCAACTCATACTAGTGGTGTTTTTAGCGACTTCTTTAATAATAAAGTAGAAATAATTAGAAAAGAAATAAAACTTCAATTCTGTTCCTACAAGCTTGCTCCGATGGCGTCGCCGGGTCTCGCGGCCTTCGGGGCTGCTCAGTCTTCCCTGGGCGCCAGGGCGACGTGGTTATGGTCCCTCACCCTCATAGCAAACCATGACACTACATGCACCCATTCACTCACTCACCCACTCACTCACTCATCTACACACCCACTCACTAACTCACATACTCATCCATTACTACCTCACCCACTCACTCACGTACTCACTCACTCATCCACTCATCCATCCACTCACTCTCGTACTCACTCATTGACTAACCCTCCCCCACTGACTATCTCACTCACCCACCCACTCATTCACTCAATCATCCACCCACTTACTCATACACTCATTCACTCACCCACTCAACGGTTCAACGACGCGCTTACTTGCGCGCTTACACACCAACATATGCACAATTATATACACACAAACATGAATAAAATTAGGCATACTTAGGACAATCAGAGGCACTCAGAGGTTCATGCATACGCACACATACACAAACACACACACACAGGCACAGACATAGAGACCCAGGTTACTGTGTTCTATTACATCACTGACAGTACGAGTGTATGATGTTTCTGTGTTCTATTATAAGACTGACAGTAGGAGTGTATGATGTTTCTGTGTTCTATTACATCACTGACAGTACGAGTGTATGATGTTTCTGTGTTCTATTACATCACTGACAGTACGAGTGTATGATGTTTGTGTGTTCTATTATACACTGACAGTACGAGTGTACGGTGTTTGCGTGTTCTAACACTGACAGTACGAGTATATGATGTTTGTGTGTTCTATTATAACACTGACAGTACGAGTGTATGATGTTTGTGTGTTCTATTATAACACTGACAGTACGAGTGTA
>JBBPDH010000130.1:15400863-15411197 GCA_037974565.1 Clupeocharax schoutedeni
GCTAGAATGTAAATAGTGATGTTACTCCTGTATAGACTGTACTGTACAGTTTACACTGAACTGCTGTCTCCCGCAGCACGAGAACGTGGGGGCATGGCCGATGAGGTCCTGGCTTCACAAAAGCAAAAAATGTGGTGGATATCTGCATTTTTCGCACATGTGCAAAGGGGTTCGCGAAAAATTATTCGTTATGTTCTGAGAAAAAATGAGCGTGAGACTGAAATTGCGAGAACTGTGTGTGTGTGTTGGTGGGTTACTGTACTCCTATTCTGGCCGTTAAAACAACGGAGATGTTCTCCTGCTGGAGCCAACCACGAGCTCACAACAGTGCGGAAAATAACCCAACACTGTCCTCCTGGAAACCCAAAGCTGTGGCCATCAGGTGCCCTGACCTGGTGAGTCTCACTGCTCCCAGATGGAGAAGGGGAGCGAGGGGATGAATAATTCACAGTCTGAACACCCTCTTTCTAAACATGAGACTGCAGAGGTGGAGGTAAGCCTGGTCAGTTCAGGTGAGCGAGGAAAAACATTTGTCAACTTTTAGACAATGTTTTTTCCACGTTTGGTATCTTGGATGCTTTGCCTGCAACAAATGCAGAAATCAAGACTCTGACTGGACCCAATGGTCCATGTGTTCACGAACAACAGATTTAGAACTCTTTGGACCATGCTACTCTTTTTCATAATGTGGTGAATTCCCTACATTCCCCTATTAAGCTTCGTTATGCACCTTTTGATGTAGAGCGCACTCATTTAAATCACAGGCTTCTGTCATGTCTAATAACGCCACATAGAGAAAGAAAAGAAACAGAAATGGATTAGTCTCTTGATCTCAGCTGGATTTTCCTTCATAAATAAAGGTCTGAATCTGACTTGAAGTGAGTATTGTTTAACAGGTGGTCATTATGAACACAGCCCAAGATTTACGAAATGCCAAGTCTTTCACATGGGGAGGGACTGGCCTTTCTCAAAGTTGCTTCCTTCCCTCGCTGCGTGGAAGTGTACTTTCTGCATTGTGCTGCATTGGCGAGAAGGTGCCTCGAAGGTCAACATACACAGTTAATGAGCCTCAAGTGCACTGGCATTGTGAAGTGATATACACAGGCACCTTGAGAGCACGCCATTAATCTCACTGTCGTCACTTATTTAAACATAACGGCTTAAATAAAGGTACCAGTAAGGACAGACATGCATCTCTATGGTCCTGGGGGGCTGGAGTCCAGGCCAGATGAATGTGATTCCCCTGCTCAAACATTCATTCATTCTCTGTAACCACTTAATTCTTACTCGCAGGTACCCAGAGCCAATCCCAGGGACTACAGGACCGAGGCAAGGCCTCACCCTGGGTGGGGTGCCAGCCCAACATAGGGCACATTTACATTTACGGCATTTATCAGACACTCATTATCCAGAGTGACTTCCATTCCCCAACTACAGGGGGCAGTCTCTACCTGGAGCAACTTGGTGTTAAGGGTCTTGCTCATGGACCCAGTGGTGGTGCTGAAGTTAGGAATCAAACCCATGACCCAGGTATCCTACCCACTATTCCACCTCCACCCCATTCACTCACACACACCTACAATGTCTTTGGACTGTGGGAGAAACCTGGAGACAACCCACACCACCATGATTTGAATACACACACTCACGCACACACACACACACACACACACAAGGTCAGGACCCGGATTCAAACCCCTATCCTTGGTGTGAGGCAACAGTGCTACCCACTTCTGTTAACTGATTGGCTTAAGAGGTGGGTTTTATTACAGGAATTAATAAACTGTGCGGGCTAAAGTTGGGCACACTTGCCATTGGACAGCCAGCACTGGTTAATTGCTGTGGTTTCAAATAATATCACAAAAAATATCACCATTTGTATGAAAGGCAATTTTTGATGTTTCTTAGTCAATTCTTGCTGATTTAGAAAATCCCATCAGTGTTTTCCTCCCTAGAGATTCATTATAAGTGGTTCTGAATTCATTATATTTTCATTATAAGGTCATTGTAATACTGCTATTATTTTCATATTAGTCTTCACTGATGCTTGTGTCGGCAACCCTGTTATCTATATCTACAACAAACAAACAACATTAATCTGCAGAAAGTTATCAGTGGAACAGATTTTTCTAAAAGTGATGTTTCTAACCAAACCCTTGAAGCTCCATGAAAATAAACATTAGCACCGAAATCAGCCCCGAGATTCTAGAGGAAACCCCAGAGAATGGAATGATTTTGGTGCCTGGTGTAATGTAAAGGAAAATGTGAGCGTGTGAGGAAACTTTTAAAAGGTTAAAGAAAAGCTACTAGAGATGAGCTGCTAGAGTTACTAGATAAATTCCCCTACAATCTCACATCCAAGCTAAACCTGTTTATGTAATGAATTGAAAACCCCAATACCCAATAGTACGCACCAAAAGCTTAAAGTGTATTAAGAGAAAAGGAGGAGAAGCACTTTGTTCTTAATAGTCATTATCTGGCAAACAAGAAAACCCATTTGCAATGAGCTATCTCACCCCCACCCAAACCATTTACGCAGCTCTCATACAGTCCCACCACAGGGCCGGACCAGGCATCTCCAAACGCCCATTCACCTTTTTCACACATACATTCAGAAATGTCCAAAAGGTTCACAATGGGTTTGTACAACATGGTCTCGCTATTTAGACCTTCATACATTCCGGAAGAAACTGTAAAGCTACTGCTATAACAGTTAGCACTTCGGCTACCAGCCAGAGAGGAAAAAAACTCTCTCGGAGGTTAGTGCTCACCCATCATTTTTAAAAAAAAGTGTTTTTTTTCACACTGTAAACACCCCGTGTGCAGGGTTAACATCATTTAAACATCAGAAACATTCTAGACACAAGTTTGAGGGGATATTTTTGCAAAACGACCTCAAAAAGCAAAGTCTGATGCCTCGAAATGAAGTCAGCCAGGGTGTACCATCTAAACTTGAAGAAAATCTTACACAACCTCATTTCCGCACCACACACATGCATTTGAGAACTAGCACTTCTCATTTTTTTGGTAATGGCTGTGCACTGTGTCCCTGTTCCCCTCCCACTTATGACCTGTTGACTGTTTTCTCCCATGTTACCTTGGCCCCCTGCTTGGCCTGCGCCTGGCGGAAGAAGGTGGTCTTGGCTGTGAAGAAGGTAAAGTCATCGTTCTCCTCGTCCAGGCTGCAGTAGCCGCTGCTCATGCTGTTGCTCCCAGTCATTTGAGGGGCCGGGTCCAGGTTGGGTGGCTCCAGGGCCTTTAGGGGCCCCCGGCACCATTCCAGGCTCCAGGCAGCGGAGGGAGGTGAGGGCAGGGCGGACTGCCGGCTCAGGTGAAGGGCCAGAGCTTCCGCTCAAAGCTGGAGGAACGAATACGGATCTGCCTGCATTCACTTGATTGACACGACAGCGTGTTCTGCAGCCGGTATCGTGCAGCTCAGTTCCTGTTTTTGACGGGTTGCAAAGGTCTTCGGCAACAAGTGAAGAAAAGAAGCGTTCTCAGGTCAGTCCTTTAAAGCCTCCTCCGACCAGCACTTGCTTAGAAGCTGAGGAAACCGGCAAGAGGAAGAGGAAGAAGATGTGTCCTTGCGAAATGGATCATACGTACAGGCAGGACACCTGGTGCGTCAGCTGTGGTACAGGATCAAGGCTCCGAAGCATCTAGAGTGGGTGGCGTGGTGAATGCCCCTGCAGCAAGAACTGCAGGAATCAGGCTTCTGCACCAGTGAAGCCACAGCATTCAGAGAGAAGGCTCAGAATCAACCTGCTCCTGCCAGCCTGCCTGCCTCACAGAGCCTGAGAGAGGAGAGCTGACGTATTACACCTCCCTCCCGCGCATTCGCTCGCTCGCTCTCTCTCTCTCTCTCTCTCTCTCGCTTGCTCTACTCCTCCTGCGCACTGCCTCCCTCCCTCACTCTCACTCTCTCTCTCTCAAGCTGCCTTGCTCTACAATTTGTGGTTGAGTCTGCTATCTGCCTGCTTGCTCACACAATCTCTCTCTCTCTCACCCCCCTCCCTCCCTCCCTCTCTCTCTTCCTGCATGTAACTGCTCAACCATAGCCACTTCCTCCTAATAGGGGAGAGAGAGAGAGAGAGAGAGCGCATGTGAGAGATAAAGAGAGAGAGAGAGAGAGAGAGAGAGAGAGAGAGAGAGAGAGAGAGAGGGGAGCCTGCATTTGTATGATCATGCAAGTAAGCAAACAAATGTGAAAGAGTGAGGGAAAGACATAGATCCTACTTTACATATTACCTGATATGCAAAGTGCTGAAGGTAGATCTGAAGTGCTAAATGGTACCGTGGCCATTAACACAGCCTGGCTGAGCCGAGCAAGCTTTGATTGCCCCTTCAATAGAGGCCACTTCATTGTAACGAGCCTCTGAAAGCCACAAGTTCAGTTTAATGGCCTTCATAAAATATGGTCTATTATTATGCGTTCTATCAATAATTCATCCCACTGCATTTCAGAATGAGATCGCAGGCATCACAGAGAAATATAAATGTGCAAAGTACAGTAAACACTAACAGTAATAACGCAAGTACACATTAACCTGAGCAATGCAAGAACGTTCCCCATACTAAAACAGACACATCTGCAGGTCAGAGATTAACATGACCTCTGATCCCCCTTAGGGCCATTCTGGGCTCTCGGTCTCAGCCTTTAACCCTATAACCCTGACCTTGAGTGGTTAAGACCAGCTGAACACAAGATAATGAGAAAGCAAAGGCCCCCAAACAGTGGTTTGTGTCTTGTTCCTTCCAGCAGGGTTTCGGGGAAGGGGACTGGAATAATCATAACCCAGACTCGTCCCAGTCCCAGTGATCCGTCCTCTCAAAAACGAACAGATTCATCAGCATCTTTTCATTTCTGTGCTATCCATGTACAGACGCTCTTTGTCCTTCGGGGAGAATATTCCATACAGAGTTTGATGAAAAGATTCCCTACCCCCACACCCCCCCCCCCCCACACACACACACACACACCCCAACACAAAAAAAAGAGATATCCTCTTTAAATGGAGGGAGGTCTAATTTCCTCTGTCAGACCTTTATTTGATTCTCATCGAGTGGAGGGTTAATGCTCTGAAGTCGGGCCACTTTTCGTTTTTGGTCAATGCCACTGCGAAGACCACAAGATCCCTGAAAAAATGAATGAGAAATGCATCCATAAATGCAGATGGCCGACTTGGCACATGGCTGCTAAAGCGATCACTACACGCGAATGGCAAATTACCTGAAGCCAAGGCCATCAGCGGCATTATCATAATCGATGAGGTGGTTGACAGGGGGAAGATGGAAGAGATGAAGGTTGCTCTCCTGGGGGTTTGGCTATTGACTGGTACAAAAAGGACGGTCTTTCCTCCGGCTGGCATCGACATATCCTAGTTCCACCACTCTGGAGTCTGATCATGGCTCTCAGAACAACTGTTAGGGGGCCTCTCTGCAAGCAGTCGCTGGGAAAACGGTAATCGATCCTATGGAAGAGTGGAAGATTGGGAGGAATCAAACCATAATTAGCCCCAACGTAGAAACGCTTTCCAACTGTGAGGATAGGGGCCTGGATAGATGGGCTTGGAAGAACTACTGCCAGGTTTCATGAGAAGAATACTGGATGCACACCATGACAGTCTCATTTGTCACTGTCAGATGTGGTCAATACTCAGAGCAATGCTAACGTTTCCACAGAAATCCATGTTTAGGAGGAAGAGTGACTCTACAACTCTATCCAGGCAGTTGCAGACATTGCTAACGAAATACTATGGACTCCTGTAATGACCAGCACGTAATGAAAGAAGTGAAACAAACTCATAAACAGCTACCTCTTGTTTGAACAGGCTGCGGCAGAGTAACTCAACTCACCTATGCGGCATTTGTCTCCTCTTACATGCTGGCGTTAAACACAGAGCTAGAGCCTCCATATGATCCGTATCTGACAACACTCATTGGTAGCCATGACATCTCCTTCTCTCCTGCCTCTCTCTTTCTTTTAATAATGCACAAAGGCTCTGATTTCCATCCCTGCTTCACACACACACACACACACACACTGAACAGAGGTGACAATCCCTCGGATCAGTTTGCGTGATCATTCTTCCTTTTGACACATTTACAATCAGCCTTACTTTGTCGGACTGCAGCCTGGTTGTATGGTAGAAGGCACTCTTGTTTCTCTGCTGAGTTTGCACTGATCAACCTCTAACCCAGTGGTCACCAATCTTCTCTTGCGGTTTTCACCATTAACCCAAATCTAACTCAACTCAACTCAAAAAAATGGGCTGATTAGAATTCTAGGGCACCCTTCAGAAGATCTCCAGAAGAAGAGATGGTGACAGCTGCTCTAGCCCTTCATCAGTGGTCAGTTTCTGACCAGAGAGCTCTTCCAGACTGGATAGTTTAGGTGGCAGACAACTCTCAAACCAGAAATGTGCTGCTGCACTTGTACCAGCTCTATGCACACCATCCAGGCCATAAGAACAGAACTGCACTTCTACATTTTGCAAAAATGATTCTGTTTAGTGCCAAAAACCTTTGTCAACTTCCAGCAACATAAGAGTTCAAATTTAAGCCAGGCCGAGGACTTCACATGCATTCAAGTGTTCTTTGAGCGTTCACAGATCTTTACGGAACCATTTCCTTCAACAAAGACCATTTTTAGAGGACAAGGTCAGAGATTCTTAGTACATGGATGGTGTTTAACATGCTGGTATGTTGCAGTGGCCATGCAGTTAATTCTCCAGTAGGGTTTAGTGAGGAGGCATCAAGCTGATACAGTAGATGGCTTTGAACATCATGTGTGGCAGACATGGCACCACGCCGTTACCTCGCCGCCTGCAGAGTGAAATTTGTGTTGACCACTGCACTCTCGCAAAAATGGAGTTGTAGTCAAGGACGGATAGTGGAGATATATTCTTGCAGCAACTCTCCCACTCACGCGCTCTGCAGAGCAGATTGGAGAACACCCTGGCAACAGCGTTTTATCTTGCGGGCAGTTCTACAGTCTGTGTGTGTGGAATAAGACACTCCTGCCAGCTCGTTCCTGGAAATGAGGGAGGGGGCGACTGCAGGGAGTTTCCTATGATTCTACATGCTTATGTAGATGTAAAGTGTGTGTTTGTGTAAAGTGTCCATTTGTCATACGTCAACACACCACAAACACAGGACACAGTGAGGACAGCATTAAAGGGGACATAGTATGCAAAACATAATTAGTTGTAAAAGGTCTATGGGCTACAAAGCATGTTCATGAAGCATAAAAGGGAGAAAGAAAGTGCGAGAGATACACTAGATGGACAAAAGTATTGGGACGCTTAACACACGTGAAAAAGGCAGAAAACAGAAGCGCTATCAGCTCTATATGTTGGACCTCGAGTCGGACCCGGAGCCAGATGAACACAACGCATCATGAGTGACCCTCCTCTGCCTGTAGACACAGCACTCAGCATCTTATGCTACTCGTAAAACAAGCAGACAAACATACTAATCTAGTGGGTGGGGCTCGACAGATGAATTTCCTATAATTTGACATCAGTATAAGGGAGCGTCCAAATGGCTGGTTCTGAAAGGGCCTGAAACTGTGGAGAATAAAGCTGGTGAATCTCTTTATGTGAGAGTGATTCTGTGAAAAGAACTTCATGAACATGTTTTCTAGCCCATAGACCTTTTTTAAAAAAGTGAGTTTTGCAGAATATGTCCCTGTTTAAATTCTTCTCAGCACTGAACCCAATTAACAAATTCACCAAGTGAAGTAGCCGACAGCGAGGAACACTGTGCGAGGGTGGTATCTTGGCACTGGCAGTCCTGGGATTCAAACCAACAACACTCTGATTGCAGAGGCAGATAACTAAGCCCCAGGCCGCCAGCCTGTGCCTGTGTGTATGTGAGGGAGTGGGTCGGCACGTAATGGCCAGATGCCACAACTGTGAAATAAAACATTAAGGATATTTGCATTCGACTCATTCCAGGTTCTAAACATCCCGTTCGCTCTGGAGCCTCCCTCCACGGCTGGAGAATGGCCGTGTCTGTTAAGGGCCTTGGAACTGGCGTCCGTGTGTGGGAGAGAGATACAGAGCCTCAGAGAGAGTGAGAGAGAGAGAGAGTGCTTGCTGTCATGCAGCGTGAACCAGGAAGACGGTTCTACCTCGAGACATGAAAGACACAAATTAGAATGCAAACAGGAAGGAGTGACTGGGAGGCTAACTGACGCGATAAGCCTCGGCCCGCAGACACAGAGCGGCCAGATAAACACAGATAAACTCGATTCTGCTGAACTGTTGCTGAAACAGTAGCTGTTTTGTCCCGCTGAGGTTCACGCAGCACACAGGGTAAATCCTCTGAACGTATGCAAAGGTCCAGGCTTGTGCGTGCAGGGTTTGTGGTTCTCATGCACGAGAAACAGGAAAAAGGAAGTCTATGACAGGCAAGAGTGAGCTGTCTGAGCTACAGAGAAGCTGAGGCTGCCTAGACCAATCCAAGGCCAAAAAACTGTCCGACCAAAAACACCACAATGTTTTTATACCGTTTTTTAATGCCCACTGACCCGTATCCCTAGTGTGGAAGGAAAGTTCTCAGAAAATGAGATGAGTTTACATTTACTCTACAGTTCAAGCAACAATAATCATTTGGGTTTTTAATGAATGTTCATTACATTTGAGAAACAGTGTTTTTCAGCCTTTCCTGCGCTGAGAATGAAAGAAAACCCCTGTTGCTAGGTTTCTTGAGTACAAATTAAATGAAAGTGGGAAAAAACGTTTCAGTTTTTCATAAAAGTTGTTTGAGAAACAGCATATTGCTACTTTTCGCGCACTGAAGCTTTGGAACGGCCTCTGAAGTGCTAAAAACTCCTGTTGATGTCTATGAAACTGTTTGGAAAGCAACATGATATTTCTAACTAGAAAACAGTCTTAAAGTATTTGGCATTCATTGTGTGACCTAGTTTACAGATTCACAGACCAACGATGTGGATTCTTCTATAAATGTTCATTGTGTGTGTTTTTCTGCCATTCCCCAGGCCTTCTAATGCACTGGAAACACCTGCTCTTCGCTTTCCTTAGTTACAATTCAATAAAAGTGAACATAGAACCTCTTTATACAAGAACAAACTGTATTTCTGACCAAAAATGAACCAAAAATCGAGATTTTTGTCATAAAATCTTGTTTACAGAGCAACAACGTGAAGTTTTTAAAGAACGCTCGTGTTGTTTTTCTGTTTTTCTTGCACTGAAATGGCGATTCCAGCACTGGAACGGCTTCTGAAGCGCAAGAAATACCTGTTGTTAGATCGTTAGCAACATGATATTTTTAAGTTAAACATTCCATGTGAGAGTGGTTTGATGTAAAAAGATACAAGAAATTCAGGTCTGTCTCAGAAACCAAACAGCTGCGCCTTTAAAAGATGCACTGAAAGCTATTAACCCATACAACATTACAAACACACAGAAAACTAGTACTAAACGTAGCATATTAATGTGCACAAGACATTGTCTTATCAGAATCAGAATTAGAGAACTTTATTTATCCTGGAGGAAATTGTTCACATTACGACTGCACACTCAGACAAGACAGAACACTACAACATAAAAATACCTGAATATCTAATAAAATATACTCAGACTAGAAATGTATTAAGAAAAGAAATATAGTGCAATTTACCCATAATACAGAGCATACTAAGATGAGAATATATTTTAAGTTAAAATTAAAACTCTCTGTACAGTAAGTAGAATTGTCAGAATCGAGGGCGTAAGCCCAAGACTCTGATTTACCTTCGGAAGAATGGGGACGAGACAGATAGGCTTCCATAGCTGGGTCTGAAGTTTATTTACACGCGAAAAGGAAAACTACGCTCAAAGGCCGTCAGGACAAAAACAGGACAAGGGCAGAGCTAAGGCGATGAACACATGGTGTACGTAACAGAAAATAAGGCTTATATACAGAACATAATGGGCAGCAAATCAGAAACAGATGAAACAGAAAAGCACGTGACCAAAAAAGGACTAGGAGTCCACAGATCCAACATAAACAGAACAGGACAAAACAGAGAAACAGTGGCCCCTAGTGGCCACTGACCGTGACAAGAATAGACAGTTACGTCTAAGTACCTTTATCAGAAAAATTTAATTGTGAGATACACATTACAAAACAGCAGTTATCAAGAGAAAAGTATTTGGAATCGAAATGAATTGCACAGAGGTAAAAACTATTCCACATCAAGATATATTGCACAGTAGGGATGCACCGATACCACTTTTTTGGAAAACAAGTACGAGTACGAGTACTTGTATTTCAGTACTCGCCGATACCGATACCGAGTACTTAATAAAAACATGATTTAAATTTAC
>JBBPDH010000130.1:15678287-15689240 GCA_037974565.1 Clupeocharax schoutedeni
TCCTCCAACATCAGTGTCTGACCTCATAAATGCTACAGAATGAAAGGAGACAGATTCCCACAGAAACTCCAGAATCTTGTGGAGAGTCTTCAGAGAAGAGTGGAAGCTGTTAGAGCTGTGAAGGGGGACTAACTGTATATTAAACTCCAGATTAAAGTCTATGGATCTGAATATAATACCATTAAAGTCCCTGTTGCTGTAACGGTCCCAATACTTTTATCTTCCATTAAATGTCTGATTATTTAGACGGTGATATTTTGTGATTTCACACAACTGAGACAAATGTAGCTCGTGAGCGGAACGTAAAGGTTGTGTAGATAGTGCTCCAAAAAAAAAAAAAAAAAAAAGTTGGGATCGATAGCCCGAGTGGGTTCTTGGGGGGGGGGGAAGAACCAGACCGTTTTAGACAAAACCGCGTTACTCCACGACGCGTCGGGTGGCGTGTGCGTGCGTTTTTTTTTCTCTTCATGTTACCATGGAGCCTACGCACGCGCCGCGCGCATGTCTTACACGCATTACGGTAAAGGACTAAACTGTCCCCCCTAACATTATCACCAAACACCAGACACAAGCGGAGTAACCCAACACTTTGATTTGTCTGAGCCGAGCGAGCGCGGAGGAGACGCACGGGGGATGCGCGCCGGAGCCCGGACTCCAGGAGAACCGCAGCCGTGATCCGAGCACAGGAGAGGACCGGAGAGACGGAGGAGAGAAGCCTGGAGAAGGACTGCAGCGCCGGGAAAAAAGGAAGCTACGAGAGAAGAGAGGCGTTAAAGCTGTTGTTGCTTCTTTTTTTTGTCCTTCTCCCCCCCTCGTGAACTTTGTGAGCATGCAGCCCGTGAGCTGAGCGCGCGGGGCTTTATTGTTCCGACTCCTCACGCGCACCTGAGCGATCCAGTCGAAGAGGAGCAGCCAATTAAACAAAAGGACCAATTAAGACAATTCGCAACAAAGTAACAAAGTAATGGTCCCGCGAGATCAACCGTAGATACAGATTTTTTTGATCGCCTCTTTTGTTTTTCCCTCGCGCTACTTTTTTGTTACTGTTGTTACCCGTTTTGTTGTTGTTGTTTTTTTGTTGTTGTTTTTTGGAGTCGCTGGGACGTTGCACCGAGGCTGGAAGCTCGAGAGAATCCACATGGTCCAACAGCTCGGCGCGTGAAAGTTCACTTCTTCACACTTGACGGACAGGTTGATACCAAGCTTCTTCTTCTTCTTCCTTATTAGTATTATTATTGTTATTAGTAGTTGTATTATTATGATTTCCTGTTTCCTTTATCTCCCTCACTTTCTTTCTTTCTTTTACTTCGCGCATGGAGTGTGTGTGTCGTGTTTAGGAAGTGTAGTCTGAACAGAAGATTTAGGATTTGGACTAATCACTATGAAAAAAAAAATTCGCGTTATTTCTCAACACGTGTTTTGAAACCAGCCAAAGCTAAAAAAAAAACCAAAATAACAATAAAAAATACGGGACTATTATGTTGCTTTATTTTTATTCAGGCAAATAGTTGGTGGTAAAATCGCATTTTTTGGGGGGTGAAAACGTTTCGCATTAAAACCCGGCCAAGTTTAGAGCACTTGGATAAAGGTGACGAGAAAATTGGCCACATTTGGAACCTGTCAGGTCTTGTCAGGAGCTCTGAGAAAGGAAAAGTGCCCAGTAAGGTGGGCTTACATGCCCATTTCGACCCTCGGATCTGGAAGTCAGGAACTTTGAAAACAGCGGGTTGGTTTTCAACAACACACTCAGTCCCTTCTTACCCCGCTGCTTTAAAATACGTTGATAAATTAACACGCGGAAATTAAAACGTTACACTTAGAGGCCGCCTCAGCTTAAATAGCAACTATTTATGTCGCACCTTTACTTATGTACACGATCAGAATTCACAAATCTGTGTTGTGGTTGAAAAACCGTCTCCACACACGCTGCTGTGCAGCTGAGGTGGATGATAATCTCACGCACAAACCTCAACTCAAAATTTCCCGTTTTCAGAAATAAAGCTCCTCGGACTAACTTAAACTAAACAGTAAATGAATGCATTTTAAAGCACGGCCTATGCTGTTCCTCCTGCAGCAGTGAGGCACCGAGCAAGAGAAAAGTGTGGAGAGCTCATTATTGATTTGTGCAAATCCAAAAAGGCCCCGCTGAACACGGATTAACGCTCGGAAAACATCTAGCACTTTATTGTTATTAACGGCCGCAATTTATTGTAATGAACGCCACACTTTATTCTCATGATCGCCTCTGAATAAGCTGTAAGGGCTTGAACTCTCACCAGATTAAAACTTTTAAGACAACTCTTCGCCCACCAAACGTAATTATTTCACGATTACTTTTTTCACAGCTTATCAAGAACACTTTTATAATATTTTTAAAAAAATTTAAATTCACGTTTTCAGTGAAAAACTGAAGGTGTACTTCACTTCAATTTAATCAGTGAGAGTAAATGCCATCTGAAAAAGAAATGCCTTTAAAATAGATATTTTAAACCGTGATTTCCTGCTTTTTGTTTTACACTTCAGTGACCAGTTACATGGAAAAAAAAAACTGCGCCCACCAGTCAATGTACTGATATACAGAAATTTAGTAAAATAAAACGGAAGAAAAGCATAAAGCATACATTTCATGTTATGTTAATGCAAAAATTAATTATAAAAACGTGATTAAATGCTTTGGTTAAAAAAAAAGGCTCTACAGTCCCTCACAGACAATAGGGAGGTTGAATCCGTGAAGATCTTTCCACATTTTTGTCTGACAGTCAGGAACAAAAAACAAGGCACATGAGATGCCGTTGTGTGTGTCCAGCATGTTGTTATGGAATGATTGATGGACGATAGGGCTTTGGCCACAATTAATTTCATTTAGACACTTGTAGCCCTGTTTCCTTGTAGCGTTCTGCTCAGTGGATGTTGCTTTGCCTGCCTGTTGCCATTAACAGCAAGAGACACATTTTTAATTTAAGCTGCTGATAAGATTTAAACAGAAAAATACAAGCTAGAAAGGGGCAGTTTCTGCTTCTTTGATCTGGTGTCTCTGTTTTAATTTCCCTCACATAGAGCCTTTTTTTTCCAGATTTGTTGTGCTGAATTCATTTATCGGTCTAAATAAGGAGATTTTGAAATATTTAAAAAATATCTGTAATTCTTTTATGTGAAGTTTTAATTAGTAAGGCTTTCTTGAAGTATTTTCCTGGGGCTCTCCTTTGAGTTTGATAAAAAAAAAAATAATAAAAGGTTTCTAGAAATGTCAGATTTTAATTAGAATTAATAAGGACCTGCAGAAATGAAAGTGTGCGTTTCACTCTCTCTCCTCTACCTGCACTTTATGTTTCAGTCATGGTTGGGTGGTTTAGGTAATTCAGCGTGAAGACCAACTGGGCAAAGAATGCAAGTCTTGCCTTTTTCGCCCCCTGTGCGTGAATTCAGACGATAGTAATAAGAATAATTTCGAAGGACCCGAATTCAGCCGTTCTGGGTTTTTTTTTTTTTGTGCGGCTCAAGCTGCCGCGGGGGCACTTCAGCCCAGAGTTTTCACACCCGGGCTCTGCGGTCACACACCAAGAGCGGCAGGTCTGAGCTCAGTTCAGCTCTTTCTTCCCTTTAGACTCCCTTTTATTACTTTGTTATGAAGGCTTGGGCCGTTTAGTGGCGAATTTTAATTGAAAGCGAGATTGTAAATATGGCAGAAGTGGGAGGGAGATTTTCAAGGGTGGCCGTTCAGAGACAGGAGGCTTTGTCTGGTGGAGCCTGTGACGGGGTTGACAGGTCAGCGCGAGGGTCAGGGTGGCCGAGACTAAATAAAATGCCGGAATCGGGCCGAGAGCATTTTTCGAGGGTGTGTGTGTGTGTGTGTGTGTGTGAGGGAGGGAGGGAGGAATATCGGTGTCCATTTTTAATGGTTGGCTTTGATATTGTTTGAAGTTTTAGTGCAAAAGCATGAGGTGCTTTACTTGAGTGTGCATGTATGTATGTGTGTGTGTGTGTATGTGTGTGTGTGTTTGTGTGTGTGTGTGTATCAGCTTGCTCTCTGCTCACTCCAAATTCAGATGAGCTCCAGTCAAGTGATATGGATGTGGATTTAAGTTTTCAATCCTCTGTGCTCATTTCGAGCACTTTTGATTCCATGAAGCGCTGTCCCTCACTTGTCGGCTCCACTACCATTAAACACTTCTGCGGGTCCAAAAATAATGTTAGTTTTTGCACAAGTGCTTTTTTTGTTCCAGATCAAAGTGGTTTTTTTTTCGAGAGTAATGCACACCCCTCTGTAAATGAAGATTTGCTCTTTTTATATATATATGTCTGGTTTGACCTTTTGTGGTGTGTTCACGAATTTTCCTGCACTCTGATGCGCACTTGTGCGAAACACGGGATGATTAAGTTGGCCCCTTTCTGCCCGGACGGACCCTCGGTGAAAGGTCAGGCTGGGATTTTACGGCCGTTTGCCTCTGTGAGCGCGTCGCCTCCGGTGCTGACCAGCAGCACCCAGCGCCTGGTGATTAAACATGTGGCTTTAATTGCAGATGTTATTCAGTGGAACGGCGGGCCCAGGCATTTTCTCCTTGCGCTAATAATAATATTAATAATAATAAAAGATGCACGTTTTAGACAGCAAGGGCTGTTTTTATTACGACTCTGTAAGGTGGTGTCATTTTCTCCTCGAGGAAGGAGAAAAAAAGAGAAAGGGAGCGAGAGAAAGCGGCTCGTTTGTGAAGCAATTTTACCGAACTTGAGCATCTTGCCCATCTGTGAATCGAGAGAGAGAGAGAGAAAAAACCGAAAGCGGCTCTGGTGGAAAAGGAGGGATGTTTTCCAGATGACACAGTTGATCTGATTAGTTTGTGCTTGATGTTGTGTGGAGTTGGCACGGACCATGTCAGCTTTGGGAGGAACCAGGCAAGTGTGGCAGGAACATATTCTCTGCTGTCCGTCAGCTTCGAGGCGACTCGCGGTAGGAAATTCTCCGCGGCGTAACTTCGACTCGGGCGAAGTCTAAACGATATTAGACGGGCCGCTTTTTAAGCCTTGATTCTCTCTTCATTCCTGAGTTATTCCTCGCTTATGGCTCCTCCATCTTCCCCGTGTGGAGTGCGGGCCCCGCTCTGCATGGTGGAAGGCGGTTATGAGGTAATGGATGTCGAGGCCCAGCCTGGAGCTGAGGCCCGTAGCGCAGGGCAAGGCAGGGTGTCCACTGGGCGGAAATGACAGTGTTGGAGGCGGAGGCGCTGGTCATTATTCCTCCGTATCCATTAGCTAAGCGTCCCCGGAGACCGTGGCCTCTGCTTTATGGGCTATTATTGGCCCTTGGAGCCACAGTCCCTGGTAGAACAGGGTTCTCTGAGCTCCTCCACAAGCTGCCCTGTGTTCCCACCTTCCCAGGAGGGAGAGAACGGGGAAAAAAGGCAGAGGGAGTGTGAGCGAGCGAAGGCAGAACGTGATGAGACTATTGTTAGTAATATAACGTGCAGCGTCTCTCGGAGCCTGACCCCCGCAGTCTCTCGGTTAATTTGGCGAAATGCGGCTCGCTGCTATATTTACGAGCCTGATGCAGCTTCGCTTAACTGGAGTAAGCTGTGTGACTCCAGCTCTTTGAAGAGGAGCACCTCTGTAATGTACGGAATGAGTGGCGTCGCTGCGAGGACGGCGTCTGAAGCCCGGAGCCCCGCGTTCCCCCCGCCGTGACCGAAGCCGCCTCTGCTAACTTTGCATTCCGGCTGACAGCTGTATTTGGGTTATGGATTTTCACTCAATCCCACCTCCTCACCCCAACGCCCCCCCCCACCCACTCCCCCCCCCCCCATTCCCTTCATTCTAGCCCCCCCGACCCTCCCCTCCATGAAGGTATTCATAACACAGCGCTCTGTATATTTTGAAAACCCTCGTTAAAGACTGACATACCATCACGTCCATCAAACAGAGGGCGTGCGAGCATACATATCAGTTAAGCTCCTCCAGAGATGGGGAGAGAGAGAGAGAGAGAGGGGAGAGAAACTTTCAGCAGTTTTTAATGCCACTTATAAAAGACGCAGGGGTTGATGGGTAAATGACAGCTGCGGAGCAAAGCGAGCGCGTTTCTAATACGTGGCGCGAAAGTTGCCGTGGAGCACTGTTGCGCTCGCGTGTCTCTTAAAGGCTCTTTGCTGGAAATCCTGTCGACGACGGCTCAGGCCCGAGACTTAAGCTCGCAAAAAAATAGTGGTGGCGATTATCAGACTGGAGCCTGGAGCTCGTACACAGGAGGCGTTAGAGAGGAGCGCCTCTTCTGCGTCGCCTCGTCCTCTCGGCTCGATGGACAAACCTTAGACCGCACTTAGAAAATCCTAATCCCCCCCCCAGCTGTTGAAGGTGTGAGGAACGCATTCCGCCAGTTTCTTTTCTTTTTCTTTTCTTTTTATTATTTTTCCAAGGCGCTTCACTGTACGAGCCCGGGCAAATCCTTTCTCCCACCGGGTGACCATATAAGTAATAACCATATAAATGCATCTAATTTTCATTTGCTAATCCGCAAAGCATCGGCGGGGACAGGGCGGTGTTGCTGCGATTTATGGCATTAGTAATGGGGCAACAAGGGACGCCTGCTTAAGCTATTTGCATTTGAAACGGGCCGAACGTGATACGTCTTCCGACGGAATTATCTCCTACCCCTGCGCAAAAACAAAATCAGATTCACCTCTCTGCCTTGATGGATGGGGCGGATTTCAACAGACACCCCCCCCCCCCCTTTTTTTTTCGGCTCAACTTCGTACGACGTTGGTTTGATGTTGAGTTTGGAGTTTGAGGGGAAAAAAAAAGTCACAAAATAAAAAACTATTACTGACTAATGTGTAGCGGTTGGAGACGTGTAGAGTGGAGCCCAAGCGCAGGGCAGGGTTTTGTGGCCCCCCGAAGACAGAGCTTTCATTTTCTCCTCTCCTTTTCTTTCCTTTGGGAGGCTCTCATAGTGAAGTGGCTTAGTGGGGAGGGGGGTGGTGGCGGTGCTCGGCGGGCCTCTTCAGAGAAGCATAGAGAGGCCAGAAGAGCAAACGAGAAAGAGAGAGAGAGAGAGAGTTTCAGACACAGAGTGTGAAGGAGTGTGTTATCTTCCTCCATTTAGCGAAACTCTAACCTTTACCAACCGGTCCGGGACGCAGAGCAGCGATGCTCAGTAACAGGCAACAGGCGCCTAAACACACATCTTTTTTAGATTCGATGCAATAAACAACAATAACTGCAGCCCCTTTTCACACTTTAGCAAAACTGAGGCTTCGGCTTAAATACAAAAGTCGTAATAGAATTTTTTTCCTGTTCACGCATGAAGACTCTGCGGCCGTTGAGTGGAGTTGCCTTTTGCTCCGCGGCTGCAGGCTGCAGGCTCCAGGCATTGTTGACCGAGGGACATCTGCCACTATATTATCCCCAGCTGTTATCTGCATAATTGTGTAATGCCCCCCCCAGTCTGTTTTTTACGCTCCCTCCCTCTGGGCTGTGGAGAAGTCACAGGCAGTGTGTGTTCCTCAGGGCTGCTGGTGGGGTGACGGAGGGTCTGCTGTCAAGCTGGGGGTCCGGCTGGCCTTTCTGCTCATGCTGCTGGACCGTGGGTCATGGGGGGGGGGCTTCTCTAGCCGGTGTGATGTCCGCCCCGCGGTCACCGCCAGTCGTCTGACATTTGTAAAAGGATTTCGCTCAGGTAGCCCCCTCTCGCAGCGGAAATAACACAGCCCCCTAAAACCCCGGGGATTACCTCGCCTGTCCACTTCTCCTCTCCTGCAGGACTACAGGAATTAGCCGGGCTTTCTTTTTTCCCCTCCTCTCTGGAAGAAAAAACTGGAAGAAAACCTCAGTTTCGGGTCGAGTGTAACGTACTCGGGGTTTGTTCCTTGCTTCGGAAGGAGCCGCATTTTAATCTTAGGAATACATTTTAATCGAAAGAAGCGATTTAAAATATATGCCTTGAGTCTTTTAAGGTTATTAGTGCTGATTAGGGCGTCTGTTCAAAACGAATTGGCGGAGTTCTACAAGTTTGCAGGTTCTGTGCTCTTTAACGCGGCCGCTGTTGTTACTGGCAACGCGTTCGGCCGTAATTAAGCGCTCTCTTTCTTTATCAGTGTGTCCAACAGCAGATGCTCCCCCCACCTCTTTCTTCCCTCACTCAGCATGAAGAAAGACTCATTATTTCTCCTTTAGTAATCCCAGTACTCCGTGTGTGTGTGTGAGAGAGAGAGAGAGAGAGAGAGAGAGAGAGAAACTCTCCTTGGACCAGTCCTCTAAGCCTGCCCAAGCTGACATCTCCTCTCCAGCAGCCTCATTGAGAAGATGTTTTACAGTTTCTCTCTGGCCGAGATTGAGAAAGCAGAGTTCCGTGTGTGTGTGTGTGTGTGTGTGTGTGTGTGTGTTTTTCGCCCGCGCTGATTTTTCCGCGTGAGTGCTCTTTTCCCAGCTCCTACTGATCACTTAAACGGCACTAGAGCTAAATCACAAGGCAGCTTGAAGTGACTCAACCTTCCTCCTCTCTTTGTCTTTACCCATCATTTTATTTTACCCGTCTTTTCTTTCTCTCTCTCTCTTTCTCTCTCTCTCTCTTTCTTTCTTCCTTTTTTTTCCCTTCCTTCTTTCTTTCAAAATCACTGTGACGGAAGACATTTGCGTCAAGTCATCTTACCTTTTAAAATTAATTAGACTCCTGGCATCCTTGAACCCTCAGTGAAAGGAGCCTGAATGCCTTAATTAAAGCGGGACTGACAACCAAATTCACCTTCTTTATATTTTATATCCTTTTTTTTTTTTGCTTTTTCTTTTTTCTTCCCAACTGCCTTTTTTTAATATATATTTTATGGATCAAAATTAAGGTGCCATGGTATTGGTATGACATCTGCAGAGCGTCCCCACTTTCCATTTAAATTACCTTTTCTCACATGACATTTGACCAGATTTCATTAAAAGAACTTAAATGATAAAATTTGCAGATAACTCTGAATAGGCTTGTATTTATAAAGGTCTTACAAATTTATGCTTAATTTTAACAATCTATTGGACGATCTTCTTCTTTTCTTTTTTTTCCCCCTCTCTTTTCAGTCAAAACTTTTTTCCCCTCCCGTGAATCAGATAAGTGTGTGAAGAGGGTATAATGGTAATTCACGGGCCGTAAAAACTGATTTTACTTTATTTTTTAAATAGCTGATAGCTAATTTGAATTTAAATGTCCGCGTATGTGATATTAATGTTTTTATGCACGAGTTCTTTGCATCGACTGACTAATGTTTTCGAGCCACGAGGTTTGGACTTTTGCTTGAGTTTATTTCAAATTTTAGAACCCGCAATAATAAAAAAAACCCAAAAAATCTAAAAAGATACTTTGTATCGTTTTCACTCGTTACTTTCGTGCCCTTTGTTTTGGATACAAAGTCTCTGTTGAGGTATTCGCCTGTTGCTCGTAATGAGAGAAGTCACTAATGGACTTTTTAAGGATGTAAAAGATGTAAGAGTGACTTAAAATCACGCCTTTGCTGTCAGAAACGAGTCCCGGGATGTCGGAGGAGGTGCGGAAGAATGCACAAGTGTGTCTTTTCTATTTGTTTTATTCGAGTCGGTCATTTCTTTTTCCTGGCTTTTGAGGGCTTTCTCGCTCCGCAGAGAGGGCACGACCCCTGAGGAGGTGCGAAAGGAAAGGGAGGGAGGTCTGAGTCACTGAGGGAAGCTGTTCTGAGAGCAGGTTGTGTCGGGGCAGGCCACACGCTGAGGCTTTGTAGGAGCCGGTAGCCTGGGAGAAGTTTCCAGCACGCCGAGGCCGAGGCCATCTCCAGGGTGCCGTTTAGCCCGAGTCGGCGGGGCTGAGAGGACCGTGCGGCGCCCCCCCCACTCGCTCTGACCCCCGGAGTAACCCCTCGGCTGCTCTCTCCGCCACGGCTAATTTCCGAAACACAGCCCCGGCCTGTCTCCCCCCCCCCCAACTCGCTCGCCTCTTCCAAAAACGCTCCTCTTTTCATCCCCTCCTTCTGTAACACAGATAAAAAAAGACGCTCGCTCCCCGCGGAAGCCCGTGTTTCAGACCACTCTCCCCCTCTGTATAATGGACTGTATTTTATCATTATACTCGTGGAACGATACGGCACGGTTTGTACAGTATCCGGTCTGTTCCATCCACTGAAGGCTCCTTCGATAGAGATTTAATTCGAATAGAAGCATTTTTAAAGATCCTGTTTATTTGTAATAACACACAAATCTTTTCTCCACCTTTCGTAGCCCAACAGCATTAAGTTTAAGAAAGAAAAGTGTGAGGAGTTTCTGCTGGTCCCCGGTTAATGCGTGTAGGAAGTGCATCGTTCTTTTCTGGTAATTGTGGCTTTGAGAGTTTGCCGTCCCGCTGTGAAAGAGCGCCTGGCGGTTCCGCCTCTGAAGTGCTGGTGATGAGCTGGACAGGGAGGAGGACAGAAGGAGAAAGGGAGAAGAAAGAGCTGGGGGAGAAGGGGAGAGAGAGAGGGGTGGAGGACGTCGGTGGAGCCCACAAGGTGCTGCTGGTTGGAGGAGCTGGAGTGGGTCCTGAATGATTGATGGTAAGCTGAGCCCCTCAGCGCGCTAATCAGCGTTCTCTCCCTCCAATCATTTAATAAAGGCCTAATCAGGCTAATTGACCCGTTCGCTTTGGGTGGGGAGCAGCACAGCTGCACATGCACCTGAGGGGGCGAGCGTGGACCACCCGCCCGCCCGAGCGAGTGAGGCGGACGGTTGGAACTCTTATTTTCCTCGCGCTGCTCTGAGCTCTACTGTCGTCCCAGTCTTGTACAGTAAGGACACGGTGAGAGTTATTACTGTAAATGTAGACACACTACCGGTCAAAAGTACACGCCTCCTCATTCAGTGTGTGTTATTTTCTACATTGTAGATCAATATAATAAACTAAATGCTGAAGGAGCTCCTGTAGTTCTGCAGTAAACAGAGACAGAGGTAAAGACCCAGACTCTGTTCTGTAATAAGGGAATG
>JBBPDH010000130.1:15938745-15949040 GCA_037974565.1 Clupeocharax schoutedeni
TGTCTGGTAAGCCTCCGTTTTGTGGCAAACAGTCACAAACCAAGAAATAAAACCCCTCTGATTTCATCCCCATGAATACCATAATTCTGAAGGTGATGTCTTTCCACCTCATTCTGTCCCTGCTGTACGCATCACTCACAGTCTGCTGGTTGGGGATGTTCTTGGCTTCGGCTGGTTTAGTTTCATATGTGATCGGCACCTTTGGGGTTTGCCGATTAAGCTATTTTTAGCCAATATCGGCCGATCATTATCGCTGGCCGATCAATCGGAGTATCACTAATATTAGTATATTGTTTGTTTGTTGTACATGTAGATAACAGGGTCACCGACTCTCACGCATGAGCGTGCGACACACGCATCAGTGAGACTAATATGAAAATAACAGCAGTATAAAAACAACCTTATACTGAATAATATACAGAGAATTTAGTTCATCTCTAGAACCACTGAAGTGAAGAAAAAACTGATGGGATTTTCGGAATCAGCGCAATACTTGACTAACAAACATCAAAAATTGCAATGTAACATTCATAAAAATGTGTTCCCCAGTAATACTGTACTGGTGGCTACTGTGATTGTTCCTATACCTTTAATCAGGTTATCAGGCATAAGACTGTATACTGAGGTCAAACTTTAGTTTTAGCCTTTATTCCATCATTGTAGATACTTTTATTATTATTATAATTATTATTAGTAGTAGTATCATCACTAATATCAGTAATTAGGGATGCACCGCATATTCGACCATCAACATTTTTTGCCTGAAAATGGCAAAAAATGCATTTTCCGTTTCGGCCCTAATTTTTTTTTACGCAACCGAAACAGTGATGATGCATTCAGAAACCAGAAGAGGCGAGACCCTTCCAGCACACCCACTCCGTCTGTGTTTCTGAAAAGGCAGGAACGTTTTCCAGTGATTCCAGTTAATATATTCCAGTCTCTGTTTAATACACTATTCTTAAAGGCCTACAGAGAATGATGTTTATCTTTCAGCAATTTTAAAGCTCTTGTTCTGAACGCACTGTGTTCAGGCACTTCGCTCAGAATATTAAAATACACTTGAATTCACTGGTTTTATGAGAGAAGATATTTAATTATAATATTTCAGATTTCTTGCTTTCATGCTATTCATGAGTGGGGCCAAGTCAAATATTTCATTTCATTTTTTTTTGTGCATTGCTTGAATGCTAAATCAATATTTTCATTGTTTTGTAGCAGATTTATTCTTCGAAGCATGAATATTAATTTATGCAACTGCAAGTCCCAGCCATAATGACAATATTACAAAAAAATTGGTCAAATTTCAGTGTTTCGGTTTCAGTTTTTGGCCAAAAAAACAAACAAAAAAATGATTTCGGTGCATCCCTGTCCGTAACAGTGTTAGTAATATTATCATTATTTGATCAATCGTTACTGTTTGTCCACCTCTAAGACACAAATCAGGCTTATTGACACTGCAGCCAGACCATTTTTCTGAGAAAGCTCAGAATGGAGAAGCTCAGAGCATCTCAGAGAAGTATTTACAGATTTCACGCTGCACCTCAGAACACCCCACATTACTGGATTGGTCAGGCTGACAGACCTCCTGACCTCTGGACCCTTCTACACGTAAGTATTGCCTAAATAATCAAATCACACAAACATCCTCAGGCCTTTCTTGTTCTCTGGGATCCTGTCCTGTAAGTACCAGCAGCAGAACGATGAACGAAAGCAAATATTACAGGGCCTTTGAAGTTATCAGCTTTCGCCACACAAGCCGATCTTTCCGAATGTCATTCATTCCCATACCCAAACATGAATGGCGGCTCACACAATAGTACTGATCACCCATGCATGACTGGCTAAACACAATTATAACAAGCGTATAACATCATCGGAACTGCTGAAAGAGTTATGTTTACTGTCCCAATACTTATGGCACAAGGGCAGCTGGTCGCTCTTGCGATCAGAAGGCCTTGGGTTCGAATCCCAGGACCGCAAGGGGCACCACTGAGCACGATACCATACCCACGCAGTAAAATACGTGCTGTGTTCACATATGACAAAAAGACACTTTGCACAAGCTTTACAACCGAAAGTAAACGCGATATAAAGCCGAGAGGAGCGTCTCGGTCCTACATTGTCCCGTGTCCTCAGAGCTCAACATGTTGTCAAACACACTCCTCCCTCACCCAAGTATTTCACAGACCTTGCTGAGGAGGGACAGAAATAACTCTGTTACACATTGTGTGTAAATAGAGCCTGGAGCTCTCCTCTCAGGGAGGGAGGGAAGGAGGGACGAGAGGCTGTGGGCTGGGGCTCTGGCTCCACACGAGTTCTCCATTTGGTCCCTGTCCTGAGCTTTCCAGCAAAGTTCTCGTTACATAAGGCGTCTCGCTGCTCTCAGCGCTGCCTAAACTTGGAGACAGGGCTCAGGTATCAGTATGAAACCGAGACAGAAGTGAAGAAACTAACAGAAGGGTGTAAAATACTTGCATTAGGCTCCTGACTGGAATAAATTACTAGAGTTCATGCATAACTTTCACTTTTTTCTTGTTTTTAAGGCCTTTTGGTCTTTACTTCTTCTTTTTAATGTATCCTATCACTAATAAATTAGTTCTGACAATTTTAAGATATACATGTCCCCTGTCCTCGGGCTGGTGTGGACAGGGCGTTTTAGGGACTGTCACTCACCCTCTGAAGGTCTGAAGGTCAGACAGAACTCGAGTCCGGAGCAGGTTCTCTCAGACCGGGGGCGCTGGTTCTCTCTGAGGTTCTCACCCAGGACAGGTCTCGGTCCTTCCTCTGTCCTTCTGGAAGTGAGACAGTGAGACAGAGCTCGTGCTGTCCCCGCTCCTCGCGCGCGCGCCGTGACCGTTTGTTTTCCTTCTGCCGTTAGTGCGCCTCGCGCTCAGCCTCCACGGTCACCTGGACACGCGTGTGACGGCCTCCACCTATCACAGCGCGACGCTTGCATCATGGGAAATGTAGTTCACCCGACGGTAGGCCCTAATCCGAAAACTTTACTGACGAGTTGATGCTATGACTGATACACAGAGACAAAAAACGATATAAATATGACATTAATATACAAGAAAAAATATATATTTTCTTTAGAATCGATATCTGGAAACTTTATATTGAAGAGGAAATTAGTTATGATATACCTGAATACAGAGAAACAAAGAGAAGCTTAATATTACATATAAAGTGTATATAAATCTAAATCTGCAGAAAAAAAACACTATATTTTCTCAAATGCTGGGTTTAAATACTTATACTTTAAATACTAAATGCTTATACTACAACTGCACAGACAAGAAAAATACAGAAGATAAAGTCTATATAAATATAATCAATATGAAACACATCGGGATATTTACACAAATACACTAACAGCTGTTTTCTTGTCCCTTTATTTCTACTGAATTACATCAGAATAGTTGATCCTGGAGGAAATTGCTTATGTGCAGTCCTACAGAGATATAAAAACAAGAACAATAAAAATATAAAGCCTAAATTAATCCAATAAAATTCTGTAGGAATTTCTCAGCATTTAACTCATTCACCAAGCGAAGTTTCGGGCAGCAGTGGGGACAGTACCTGATTCGAGGGTACCTCAGTTGTACCACTTGCAGTCCTGGGATGCAAACCTAAGACCTTCTGATCACAGAGAAAACTCCCTAACCTGCAGTCGCCCAGCTGTGAAAAAACTGTAGATAAGTGTGGAACAGTGTTATTGTTGACCTCATTTTCTGAACCCTCTTCCACAAACAGCCTTCTGCGTCTTGTCCGGCTTCTTTGTATTCACTACATTTTTGTTGGGGGCCATTGCTCCCTCCTACTCAATATTTTTCATTGTCAAAGGGCAATGTTGTGCAATAACAGAGAAAATGATGAACTCACAGATCATTAAAAATAAATAATTTAACGACACGATATCTCTCCTCTACAATCTCGGCGCTGATTTCAGTGCTAATGTTTATTTTCGTGGCGCTTCGAGGGTTTAGTAAGTAACATCGTTTTTAGAAAAAGCTAATCTCGGCGCTCTCTTGCTCTACTGATAACTTTCTGTATATTAATGTGTTGTTTGTTTGTTGCACATGTAGATAACAGGGTTGCCGCACATCAGTGAAGACTGATATGAAAATAATACGAGTATTACAACAACATTATAATGTAAACAATATACACAGAACCACTGAAGGGAGGAAAGAACTGATGTAATATGCGATGGTCGCGGCCTAGTGGGTGGGATACTTGCCTCTGGACCAAGAGGTCATGGGTTCAGTTCCTACCTTCAGCACCACCACTGGGTTCCTGAGCAAGACTCTCAACCCCAAGCTGCTCCAGGCAGAGACTGCCCCCTGTAGGTAGGGAACGGAAGTCGCTTTGGATAAATATCTGATAAACGCTGTAAATGTAAATGTTCTGAATCAGCACAAATGAAACAGATCTTTCAGAAAAATGTGCAATTTACATGTTTGTGTCGGGAGTGTACAGCTTTTACTGTGTGAAACCATAACAATCGGTTCCTCTCTGCACTGAAATAAAGGTGTACGTTGCACTTTTTCCCCAAAAAACGTTGGCTGTTTCTGTGCACCGGAGAACCCTCCATCTTCACCCCCTCCTCACTTCTGTCTGAAATCTATAAAAGCAACTTTCCAATGGCACCCAAAACACAGAACTACTGCTTGATTTTCAACCTCTGTTTGCTTCCTGATGTGGGATTTGTCTTTTCCTCCATTCCGTTCCTCGCTGCCAGACATGCAGATCCTGCTTTATATAATCTGAATTTTCTGCCAAATATCTAAAAATACAAACCAAATTTGTGGCTTATACTGTAAACCAGTGGCCCCCAACCCCCGGGTCATGTGGTAGTACAGAAAAAAACGTTAGTATTTGCGTTTTATTTAGTCTAAACGAGGTTTTATTTTCAAAAATAACCGGGATCCTTAGTCCCATCAGCCCTAGACGGGAGAAGCCGATTCAGCGTTAGGGTGAGTCGTGTATTTTATGCGCTTTGTGTTTGTTTTTGTGGTAAATCTTCCATTGTTTTAACAAGATGTTCGAAGTTTACCATGGAAACCAGAGAGGATTAGCGTGCTAAGTGGACGTTACCCGTGTTGTCGGCTCGTTGTTCTGAAAATGCTGTTAATAAAGTTGCGAGTAGAAATTGGCTTTACATGTATTATTACATTTTAAAGATACCCCATTATTATATTATATTATATTACAAAGGCTGCGCGCCACTGCTGTAAACAAACACACACTGTAAACAGGAAAACACGAAAGCCCACGCATTATCGCACGTTGGCCTGAGGCAGCAGAGAGACAACCTGCATTTCTGCACATGCAACATAAAAACGCTTCAAAAAACCCGACAAATGGCTTCTCTGGACCTTTATATACACTTTTATTTACAGATGATGTTTTAAATACAACCAAAACAAATCATCTCACACCAGAAAAGGAGGTTCCACCTTGAAACGATGCTCGAATCAAATATTCTCATTGGTTTGCAGTCATTTAAACATTGACTGCACCTTCTGGCCTTTGAATACTTTTCCTGAGGGCAACGTTGTGCAGTCGAGGGTTAAACTGACGTTTAACTAAACCTGCATGCAGTCTTAACCCTGTTAGTCATGCTTACAGGCCTGTATTTACAAAAATAAACAAAACAAGAACAGAAAACTTTGATTTGGATGGAAAGAAAGTATGATTAACCGATTTTTAATAGGAATTTGTGCATCCCTAACAAACTACACTAAATACTGTGAAATTAATTTATCCCTCATCCCCCCCCCCAAAAAAAAAATGCATATATCCTGCATTACTATCCTGCTAATAACTGCTTCATGTTGTTTTACTTTAATGCCTCAGTAATACAGGAGTATATACACCACCCTTTCCCTCCACACACAGTACAAAACCACAGGATGGCAGTGTTTCCCTGTTCAGCCCAGAGACAAGATCACACGACCAGGGACAGGTTGATCTTTTTAATACAAAAGAAAGATGTCAGGGCCCTCCTAGAATCACTGGGAAGCTTCCAATGGGGTCAAATCAAAGGATTCATTGATTTCAGTGCCACTTTACACACAGAGAGAGAGACATTACAGGTGCAGGGACCCTTCCGCAGTCAGAAAAAGATGCTTCTTATTTACTTCAAATGAAAATCTGCCTTCCAGCCCATCTATAATCAGTCAAACATGCATGACTGTAAAGTCGGTAAGCCGCATTCATGTGCCCTATAAATGAAACAGCCGGGTCTATAAAACCGCAACATGAAGCTAAAGCTACTCGGAGTGGTTTACATTATACTGATGATGGATTTCATCCCAAAAATAAAAAACCCAATCCAAGATCACTCCCTGTCTGTGGACATATCGACAGGCAAAAGCAGGAACATTCAGAAGATGGTAGTAGACGCCTTCGAAATCTGCACTCGGGGTCTGTATTAGTGTTTCCAATGCGATCTGGATTGTTTTGTTTGTATGTACTATTTGATCACTCTATTACTGATACATACGCTACTGCAACGAAGTGCTGTCCAACGATCTGACCTTCTAGCCTCTATACATAAAGTCAGTCAGGAACATTTGGGATTTTTTTCTTTTCTTTTGGTGCTCATTTACACCAGCCTGAGGCTGCCAGAGTGAACTAGATCAATAAAGAAGGGACCACACAAGCACAGGAAGGTGCATGCAAAGATACCGTGCATCCACAAAACAGATGGTGAAAGCCGCCCTTCTGCACAGACCCGGAATCAGTCTCTCACCTCTGGTGGTTAGGACTGGGTAAGAGCGGGATTTCAACCACCCAACCCAACTTCAACCCAAACTCCACAACAGGCCACCACCTGCACGTCTACAACCACGGATCCGAGCAGGACGACTGCAGGACGAGCCCACAGGACAGAGGAGAGAGGACGGAGCAGGATGGTTGGGGATGGCGGAAGCAGGCCTTCGTGGGTGATGATCTAGACGTATGAGGACGTGGGGTACTGCGGGTGCCACCAGTCCATGAGGCGCACACTGTGGACGGGGTCCAGCACCACCTGAACGCCCTGCTCTCCTCGCAGCTTCTTGCCCCGGACCACGGGGGAGTCCTGGAACTCCAGCCGCACTCGGTGGTGCCTCATGTCCGTGCTCACGTTGATCGTGAACTGAAACACAGAGTGAAAAATCAGTCAGAGCAGGAGTTTCAATACGATCCACAGCCATCTTTACTCACCAGGACACTGTTTCCACTGTAAGACTTCAGCAAACAGCCAGGATGTGAAAAAGAAGTGGTGAAACGTCAGCGAGATCACAAAGGTAGGCCACAACACGGAACGAATTACGAAGACGGAGATTTTACGAAAGAGGTCGGGGCCTGGGATGTGAGAATTCTGGGTTATGGTGGGCAAAACAGACCCTCTCAAAATTCAGACTCAAGTCAACGTTACATAAAACCTCTGGAGAAAAACAATCGCAGTAAACTGACCCGAATTTATTTCCAGCAAAAATATAGACGACATAACTGGCTTCAAAATTAACAAACCGCACCTCGCTGGAAAAAGTAAACACATACAGTAATCCCTCGCTTTTCGCAAGGGGTTAAGTTCCAAGAGCACCTGCATATAATGAAATACAACATTGTTTTTTAAAAACAAATAAATAAATAAGGAGTGTAAAACCCAAATCTGCCCCCAGAACACTTTAATCTCATTTTAAACCCAGTTTAATGCATTACCCTTAAAGAAAATGTAAAGTTAAGCCCGTATTTGCCTCTTTTAATTTAAATTCCCCGCTAGATATACAACACGGAAAGACGTGGGACAAAAGTATTGGGACACTGCAGCGAGGTGGCTGGAATAACCCCTGATCTACTGCAGCTAAAAACACAAACGAGGGCTCGTTGGAAAGGTGTCCTGGAGCCCCCTTGTGTGAAAACATCCAGAAAAAATATATATATTTATTGCCACAAAAAAGACGTGGATTACCACAATTAAAAAAGTTCTCCAAAAAATCTGCGTGGGACTGAATCCGCGACTCCTGATCCGCGTCAAACTGTATATAAAACATTCCACGGCAAAAATGTGCGTCTGTTTCTGATTTAAACGGGGAGAAAGACAATCATTCAATATCTTCTATTGATAATCACTGTTCATTAATTTATAGTGTATTTTTAAATAAATATTTACTCTATTGACTCTAATCAAGTAATCGGCACATTGTGTTTATTATTAAATCTCAGATCTGAACATACAAACAGATCAATGCGGTTCTTAATATTAAGCCAACGACAGCCGAGGGATCATCTGGCCGCACCGATCAGGACTAAAACAATACAGTGCAACTGACCAGGGTTAGAGTCATGCCCATGACCACGGAGGTGAAGATGAAGTTGAGGGTGGTCACTCGCAACAGGTAGCAATCTGAATCCGGGTTAGTGAGGACATCTTTGTAGTGCCTGGGCAGCTCCAGTCCTCGTAAACAGCCGTTCTTCACCTTGGTTGGCTGGAAGTAAAGGATAGCGGTGAGTCAGACGCCTACTGAGGGAATGTGACCTTGGAGGGGAGTCACATCTAAAAGGAGAAACGATACATTACCTGCTTCACGAACTTGAAGTTGAATTCCCACATGGCTTCGGCTCGACTTCCAGACACTTTGTTGACCCAAAACAACAAACACTGAAATGCAGGAGAAGCGGGAGATGTTCACCGAGGTCTGCGAAGGCCTCCGCTAGAGAAAAGAAAAATTATTTTGTCTGCTTACCTTGGAATTAAGCAGCGTGGTTGGAGTAGATTCGGGCAGAGGGGGACTCTTGGATACTCGCAGGCTGAAAGGCTCGTACAGATGAAAGAGGGAGCGGATTACGCGGGCGCGGAGACAGCGCATCTTCGAAATGGAGTCCGGCTGAAGGCGAGAAGGGAGGTCTACATCAAGACTGTAGTGTCTGAGAGAGAGAAAGACAATGAAGTTATCAGTGGTTGCGTCACTCACTCACTCAGTGAAAGAGAGGAATCATAACGCAGAAACATCTCTGAGTGGAACGGAAATCAACTAATTCACATTTACATTTATGGCATTTATCAGACGCTTTTATCCAAAGACGCTTTTTATTCCCTACCTACAGGGGGCAGTCTCTCCCTGGAGCAACTTGGGGTTAAGGGTCTTGCTCAGGAACCCAGTGGTGGTGTGCTGAAGGTAGGATTTGAACCCATGACCTCTTGGTCTGGAGGCAAGTATCCTACCCACAGAGCTTCCTCCACCCCATAATTCATTTAAAGTGAAAACCTGTGGCAACTGCAATCAACCTTCGTGGGTGGAGGAGCTCAGTGGGTAGGATACTTGCCTCCAGACCAAGAGGTCATGGGTTCGAATCCTACCTTCAGCAGACCACCACTAGGTCCCTGAGCAAGTCCCTTAACCCCAAGTAGCTCCAGGGAGAGACCGCCCCCTGTAGTTATGGAATGGAAGTTTCTTTGGATAAAAGCGTCTGATAAACGCCGTAAATGTAAATGTAGTTGCACACTTTACCTGAGCCAGGTAAATAAAACCTAAAATAGTCAAAAATGAATGAAAATCTCAGATTTTAATGAGTGACGTAAAGATATGATTCTTAACAAAACCACTTTTGCACAAAAAATAACCAGAAAGGCATGTTATGATGTAATTACGGCCCTTTATATGATCAGATTTTCACAGAATAAGTTAAAACGTGTGCACAACCAGTTCCTACAGACAAGTAACATACATATTAATCAACGTAATTCCTCCTGTAAGCTACTTTTACTATAAAACGTTTAATAAATGCTTCACCTCTTATACAGCCGTGTCCAAAACGCGGCAGTGCATGTGACAGTCCAGGCGTTCCTGCAGATCAGTGCAAACCTGCAGATGTCTTCGGGGCGTATGTACGCGGCAAGAACGTGCCATACGTCAAAAGGATACTCTTCTCCGTCGAAGCTTTCGCTATTTTCTAGAAAACAAACACCACACGAGTAAACGTTAGTACTCCAGATTCAGCAGTAACTGCACAGTACAGTGAGACACATAAAACCAGCACATTTCAAGAAAAGAAACCGTACTGTCAGCTTGGAGCCGTTTTATGGTGTTTCCTCTCAAGTCCAGGATAAGTTTGTGTGTTTTAATTTTACATTCTCTCAGAGTATTACCAGTGTTTTTGCCTCTAATGTACTCTAATGCAGCGTTTCTCAAACTATGGGCCGCAGTCCGGTGCCGGTCCGTGAGATCGCTCCTCTCTGGACTGGAGAACAGGGGCAGATCGCTCCTCTCTGGACTGGAGAACAGGGGCAGATCACTCCT
>JBBPDH010000130.1:16055840-16075013 GCA_037974565.1 Clupeocharax schoutedeni
TGAAATTAGAAATACCCTACAGGTTTAAAACGTGCGTGAACCGGACATGTCACTGAAATATCAAGGTGAAATTCATCTTAGCTTGCGCGATAAGAATCTCGTGCATTAACACGCTTTAACGGCCCAGCACTAATATATATATATATATATATATATATGACAGAGTGATTATACGCATCCATATTTTTATGTTAACGAATTTATATTCAATCCGCAGTTTTAAAGATTGATAGCTCCACATTTGATTTAATCCACTGAATGAATGTGGCTTAATTGCCAGCTGCCTTGCAGGGCCAGTTTTTAATTCCACTGCAAATTGACTCCATCACTTTGATCACCTAAACACAGAGAAGGGGCTTATGAAACACAGTTGTGTATCAGGCAATCGGAGCTGAGCTTGGCTCAGATTTGCACTTGTTCCCTTTTCAGATGCAGGTGATCTTTCCAGCAGAGAGCCTCGTCCCATGCTGTGTCTTTAATCAGAAGCTTTTAAAAATTGAAGGAGCGCAGAGCATCTCTGGCTGCTAAGCGTGCCAGCTCAGGCTCCTTTGAAGTTATAATAATAGCCCGGTGTCAATTCAGTTGTTTGCTCCCTCCATCCCTCCCCACCCTCCCCCACTTCCTCTCAGAGCCACAACCTCCATTTGACTCTGGTCTGTGTTTCATTTAGAGGGACATCATGAGGTTGGAAACGCCACGTATTTAACACATAACTTAGAAATTAAACAACCTGCTCCATTTGTGTTACGAAGGGGCTGTGCCCATTCAGGAAGGCACGGACGCAGATTCTCATGATGGTACTTTTATTAAACATAAAACAAGAAGGCACTAGGGCCAAAACTCAAAAAAGGAAAGAACCTGAACAGACACAACCTAGGAGAACGTGAGGGTGGACAGACAACCTAAGACAAACTAAAACAAGCACCTTTATACTCAAAACCCAAACAAAACACTGATCCAATCATTCCTTAATCCCTGGCCGGCTGAGAACCCTTACTGTCAAAGCAAGAGTCCCCACCAGTTCAGTCTGATGGCGGCCCCTAGTGGCAGCTGACCAGGGGTGTTACAATTTGTTGCATTCGATAGCGCTGAACCTGAACAGACTCATGTGGAGTGTGATGACAAAATTAAATTAAAACACCAGTCGCAAACCTAAAGGATCCTAGATCTGCAGGGGACTCCTCCAAGTGAGAAAAGCAAGAATATGAAGAAAAGCTAAATCTGATTTAGGACATTTCTTATGGTTTCACCCACATTTTCCCCAGTAAATTGGCTCAGACAAGTGCGACTAATCAGCAGAAAATCTTCAGAAATGGCAGATGAGGTTCAACCCTGCTTTGTCATTATAGTTCTACATCAAAGTGACATCAGCAGCGTCCACCAGGAGCCGCGGGGAAAGGAATCTCCCCCAGGTTTCATGCTGACCTCCTTTGATAGGAGTAGAATATTCAATTAGCCATTAGAGCTTCAGGTGCTGCTACCTTGCCGTTATTCAAATGCTTTCTTCCCCGTCTCACATCAGCTGGTAGGAATCGCACCTCTGGCTTAGAACCAGCTTGCATATGCATTAGTTTACATTTCCAGGTCTCTCTGTGTGGGTGAATGTGTTTGTCAGCCAGATAAATAAACCAAATAAACAATAAACAAAAAAGCTAGTGTTTGATAGCTAAAGATGTGATGATAAATAATGTCTGGTAAATATAAATAATTAACACTTTGCATGATGACTAATAGAGTACAGTATAAACAAAACACTACAATGCAACAATTAAAATTTAACAAGCAATAATGGAGCACTTGTTACATACTTTGTGAGCTGAATATGTAAGTACAGAGTCTCAGGCACACTCATACTTACCTGAACTCATACATTTCTGAATATTGCACTGTTCAAGCAGTACGGAATACAACTTTCCTCAGAACCTCATGATGAATGAGCAATAAATTCTGTCAAATTTGGGGGGAAAAATAGTGCTGTTTTGTATGACATCACTGTTTTTTGCAGCTTGGTTTCCATATTTGGACCATATGAACCGGTGCATGACTGGTACAATTTGAAAACAATGAATTTTCCATTCTACACCTTATTTACTTGCATCTACACTCAAAAGATTGTATTAGAAAGTACATCCATCTGTTGTATTTCCACCATGTTGTACCTTAATGCTCATTTTGAGGCTTTGAGCCCTTCCTTAGTAGTCGGTTTCTGCTCCTGGATGGAACATGGACCACTCTGTTGTGTGTATAAAAACCCAGAAATAGTGCTGTATATTGTAATATACCATCATACTACCATTATGCTACCATGTGAGTGTCACTGGGCCGGGTTGGTCGGTGAATGAATGAAGGAGAGGTTTCCAATAAAATGGACAGAGCGCATGCACCAGACATTCCTTGTCATTGCTAATAATATCCTGTTATAATTATTAGATACATATAAATAAAGTACCACAAACAGGATTACTGGCAAGTAAGGGGGAAACAAGAGCTCCTATAAAAATAGCAGGGAAGCTCATCTGTGCTATTAGCTGAAGCCTAGTCAATACAGGCCACCAGCGGCGCTCCCTGTGTAAATTCATGGCAAGTGTTTTCACTTTGAGCACACTCGGGCCAGACAGGAGCCTGGAGAGCAGAGCAGGGAAGAGAGTAGCTTTACAGGTATGAAGAACAGACAGGAACACCGAGGTACGTTGCTCTGGATAAGAGCGTTTGTTAAATGCCATATACGTAAGTGTAAGAGAGGCAGGACAAGTGCTACCGTGGCACCAGTCACAATCCCACCAGTCTGAGACCACTGCAGGGGTCATCATAAAATCAATCAGGGGGGTCACGGCCATGCGAGAGCAGGAGAGATAGAAGCTGGACAGTCTGAAGAGATAAAATCCAATACAATTTACACAATTAATTAACGAACGCTGGCTAAAGTTGTGTTGATTTTATTCATATTCTATCAGGGACATCGGGAGTTCTTTGAAATGTTAGTAGAGACCTACAGTGTACAATTACCCTTTTTATTGAACATTTTCATAGAATTTACGTCAAACAGAAATAATCCCAAAAGTATGTTTTTATCTCAGCATTATGAAGAAAATTGCCTGTGCTTAGCCTTTAGCAGTTAGCTTTACCATAAAAATGAGCAAAAAAATACCTTAGACAATTTATTTTTATTTACATAACTTTAATCTAGATGAGGCTCGGGATAACATCTGAAGTCGTGTGTCAGGCCCTTAGTCATATTGAATAGCAGAAATGTTTAATAAAAACTAAATTACTCCATTTTGAGGATAAGATGTGACCTGCAACTCTGCATGCAATTCTTCCTGGAACTTCCTGGAACCTTTTTATGTTCAGTGATGTCCCAAGAGCAGCTAATAGCTGACCAACCAAACAATCTGCTGCAATAAAAAGACGCAAGGGCAACACTGTAGATTTTGAATATATAATATAATAATATAGAACTTCAAACCCCACCCTATATCATGCTTATGTAGGTTTTAACTACACTGATTGTTTACATTATTTACAATTTAATTCATTAATTTGAGTACTTTTAGCAGTTGCAGCTGAAATCTGCTACATCCCCATTTCTCACTTCTCTTGTTTTTCACTGGCTGACATATATAATGTAAACTCAAAGCAAATTTTAAATGTATATTTATTTCTGCAATCTAGTTCAATTAGTTCTGTCAAAGTTAGGGTTGTCAAAAAAATTGATTCTCAGACACTAATCGATATTAAATTTTGTATCGAGTTTAATATTAATTAACACTGGTATCAATATTTAAATGCCAGTTTTACTTCTGCGGGTTCTTAGAAATTGGTGGCAGACTACAACAATTTTCAACAGGCATTGCAGCGAGCAGACCCTACCCTGGTTACCTGGAGGACCCAGTGTTTACATGACAGCCCGTACCTCAGCCGGTAGAACAAAGTTTTGCAACCAAGAGACTAAAACTTTAACTGACTAAAACTAGACAAAAATAGTTATGGCTAATTCTGACTAAAATAAGACCAAAATGAATAATAATAATGCATTTAATTTATAAAGCACTTTTCAAAATACCCAAAGATGCTGTACAATTTTCAGTATGTCTACTCACACTTTAATTTCTTCATTAAAGAGCTCCTGTGTTTGTTTTTACCCCCACTGTTGTAACAAAAATAGTATTGTGTATCGAGCACCATCCTCAGTATCGGTATCGAGTTTGAAATGTTAGTATCGTGACAAGCCTAGTCAAAGTTAACACATTCATATCCTGTATGTCATTAATGCATTATTAACACATTATAAGTGTGTCATTAACACTGTAATAACATGCTGTAAATTCATCAAAGAAATATGATTAACGCTCTCAGCATGCTTTGAATAGTTTGCAGTAGAGCCCAGCTGTTTGCAGGCTGTTGTTATGAAATCAGAATCAGAATAAGAACGTTATTGATCCTGGAGGAAATTGCTTTTTTCTGCATGCTGGCCGGTACTCATAGAAAACCCATGGATAAGTAATAAAAAAACATGACTTAAGAAGCTTCATTGTAACCAAAACGCATGAGCTGTAGGAACAAAATCAATAGGGGTTGGAACCACTGACTGTGTATAATATATACACCCAGGATAGAACGTGCATGAATTGGAAACTTTGTGGAAATCATACGATTTCCATATTCAGATGCACTGAGATTTATTTAATTTCGGAATGTGATAAAGCTTATTGTTCTTCTAGCTAAAACAAATTGAAAAAATCAGTTTCCTTAGAGTCAAATCTGGGAAATAAAACAAATTTGATTTATTTAGATAAACCTCACCAAACAATGTAATTTTGTAATAGTTTGGCAGCTCTAATTTCTAAACCCTGGAAACATTTTCTTTTATCAAAGGCATCACATACGGAGGTCCGCTAACAACCTTCCATTCCATACCATAACAATTTATGGATTCCACATCGATTCAGATATTCCCTTTTATTTAATAACCCGAAGTCGCTCTTCATGAAATATGAATACCTGTCAATTCAGCTGCCCAATAAAACATTAATCACTGTATGTTTTTTTTTTCTCCGCTGAAAACCGGCTTGTTGAAGCAGGGCTTCATGAAATATAGAAAAGGAGCTATACACATTTATTTAGAGCTATTGGAGCTATTGATTACTCGCTTAATAATAGAATAAGAAGAAAAAAGACAATGCAAGGTCATTCTTCAGCAATCACGAATAAGTCGACCTCCGATGACTGGCCATTCGCTTTCAATTGTGTACATTAAAAATGAATTCCTTATTGTTTTAAGAAACATGGACATTTGTATTCGAAGGTGTCTGGCTGGAGGTGACTCTCTTCAGAATCAGAATCTCTTTATTATCATTGTAGCGTCTGTATTGCTTTTTATGGGGGTTACGTTCCAAGAACACCGCATATAGTGGAAAACCGCGTTGTGTTTTGGTACAAAAAATGGCTTGAAATGCCTCTTTTTTATAGTGTAAACCCTAAATCTGCCCCCAAATTTGCTGCCAGAACACTTTAATTTCATTTTAAACTCAGTTTAATGCATTACCCTTAAAGAAAATGTAAAGGTAAATAATCAGAAAATGTTATTGCTTAAAAAGCCGCTAGCATTAGCAAAGACTCGTACACAGCAGAAAGGATGAAATAACTCTCTTTACCCACATGTTTAGACAGAGCACAGCTCACTAATACTAAATAAACTGAGATAACTGTTGAAGATTGTGTGGGGGGGGGTTGTATGAGGACAAGACACAGAGCAGTCATGCTACATGCTGCAGCAGCTTATTCTTCTTCTTATACTTTTTATGGCGGTTGACAAATTTTCAGTGTATTACTGCCAACGCTGGACTGCGGGTGGTAATGCAGTTTGGTTGTATACATGTTACTGTACAGCGAAATTTAAAGGTGCAATTTTCTTACTGCAAGAAAGATATTATATTTCTAGAACGAAAGGATATTTCTAAAACATTGCAAAACGTTCAAGTAAAAAAAGTACAGACATGTAAATATGAAAGAACACCATAATATTTATAGGACTATTATACATATTCCAAGACTATTATAAATACGCTACACAAACTGTTAAGAAGGAGCATGTAAACGTATGGAGATGTAAACAGATGTAAAGATATGACTGTAATAATAAAGTGCAACAGCAGAAACTGCTGTGTCTGATCTGGAATCGTGGACAGCGTAAGGTTTGTAAACTGGCAGAGGTAAATTCAGCCGATCCCTCTGATCTGCAAATCAAGGCATCAAAATAAAATGTGTATAAATAAAAGCATTTTTTTCATTGAATGAACTCATTAATTAAGTGCTCTCTAGATTGGAAAATGAAGGGTGCTTAATGTCAGTGTAAAGAATGACAGGTTTATAACCCCATCGCCTCGTATGATGAATTACAGCACCTGGATTACATCCGCGGTGAATAAAAACACAACGCAGTAACACTCTGCCTCTTTACCCCTGGAACTATCACTGTCACAACAACATGCACAGGGCGAGGCAGCAACAGACAGCCGCAATGCAATGAAACTTTCGAGCATTATTTGATCTCCAGTTGGCTCATAATGTAAGGCCTGTAATCTTCCATCTCTCCATTATACTCCTCTGTCTGCTCTGAGAGAATGTACCAGTTCACACGCGCCATTGTAGAAAAAAGAAGCTTATTATGAGCAGAAGGCTTGCGGGGCTATTATGCTGCTCCAGAGCCACAGTGGCCGTCAGTGATAATCTCCCATGAAAATCTTTCATTCTCTCTGTCTCTCTCAATTCTGGCTCACAGCTCGGAGAAACGTGGCTCAGCTTTCTTATCCGTCTCCTACAAACTGGGGCCTTTTCTCTGCAAAGTCCTGGACGATGGGTCTCAAAACCAGTTCTGGTCCATTTATGTTCTCACTCACTACAAAACATTGTGTACTTAAAACCTTAATACACCAAACCCCTTCATTCGAATTGAGTGGTTGTTCCTTTGTGAAACCCCTTTGTCTTAAATTTAAGGCATTAATTCAGGAGGGACTATTATTTAAGGGACAAATTTGAAAAAGTAAGAGAAAATTCAGTAGTTTTACCCCTTAATCACCTTAATCTGTGCATTTCCGTCCTTAATTTCCTGCATGCTTTCTCCTGTAAACTTTTTGATTTTTTTCCCATTGTCAATATGATTCTTAACCTGGAGGTCATGACACCCCGACGGGGGTCCCCACGTAGGATTGATGCACAGACAGATATAATCAAAGGCAAATGAAACACAGATCATTTCTGAGTGCATGCAAATGCTGCTGGAGACCATGCATTTCTACAGGATGAGTTATTTTCTGAGAAATGATGAAACTCCTTGATTGACTGTAAACTATAAAAGCCTCAAGTCCCTAAAAAAGTTCCTTTCAGAGTATTTGACCATATGTGACAGACCAGAGGTGTACATTGAACAACTCTTTGTTCTGGTGTGTTGAGAGAGATAAAAGTAAGGGACAAAGTTCTAGAACCCAAAGCGTGGGGCTCGCACACACCTTAAGGTTCCTTCAGGCTATTTTCTCAAATCATCGCAGAACACTGGAGTATCCAGAGCAGCAAAACACACATGCTGGCCTAGATACCCGCTTCAGCCATTATAATGCCATTATGGTTGGCAGTAGGTGAGAACACATTTATCCAGAGATGACAGAGTGCAGGATTTCTCTGGAACCTTCAGAGCAAACAGAAGCACTCCTCACTACTTCCATTAAACAGAATCCAACAGCCCCCCCCAATCCACCACCACCACCACCACCACCACAACCCCCTCTCAGCCCCACACAGGCTTTGACAGAGAGCCTTTTCCTGTCCATTTTGTTTTGGCCAAAACGAGAGTGAAGGCAGCGCGAGTGGATTAGCAGGCGAAGGCAGTGAATGCATAATTCACAATGCAGAGTTGACGGGGGTGGGCGATGGGAAATGGGGGCCCACACACAAACATCTCCATTCGCTTTGCATTAAAGGCGCTCAAGGCAGCCGCACGACTCATTAGGACGCGGGTGGCAAATCCGTGGAACGCAGCACATCCAAGGCCCAGCCGGTTGCCGGCGCCGGGCCGGAGTGACAGAGCGCATCGCGGGGGCCAGGTTTCTGCCGGAGACACCACTGAGATGCTGACACTTTGTAAACGAGCTCTGAGGCAGAGCGCACATTCTGATGGGCGAATGGGGAAAACGCCAGAGCCACGCACACATATGGCCGCGAGAGTGTGTGTCTTTGTGTGTGTGTGTGAAGAACAAACGGTCTCAGAGCCGTCAGGTAGATCCCCGGTGGACTGAAAAATGGAGACAGGGAGAACATTAGGACTAATTGGGCATTCAGAAGGATGGATTAGCGAGGCAGGAGCAGATAAAAGAGGGGGAGGGAGACGGATGCGGTAATCAGAGTACAAAAGATTCGTTGCCAATCAGCTGCTGAGATACAGCTCTGATTATCTAATATAGGATAAATTACATAGCGTGTTGAAGAAGCCACTCGACAAATTGTTTAAGCAGGTTTGTTAGAAAGAATCAGAACAAAGTTTCAACCCAGACCTTTATACATGTGATGTAGGCCACGTTTGCAGTCAGGGTATTTTAAATGAGATCATATGAGAATTTTTTTTTTAAAAGTGCTTCTCCTATGGAATCACTCTAAAGGACCCTTTTACAACCAATCAGGTCCCTTCATAAACATTCACACCTCGTCCAACTGTTAATTGACAGCATCTGAGTTGAACAAGGTGTGTTTGTTGGAAAAGAGACTTGATTGGTTGCACAGTGAATCCACTAAACCTTTTTAAGAATGGTTCAGAAAGAATATGAAATACAAAGGCTACGGGTTTCATTCACATGAACGTAAGGCCGCGAGGCTAGTCCACACGTCAAGGTTTAATTATATGCTGTTGCAGGCCCTGCTTTTCTTTCATGTTTTATTTTATTTCATGTTTCTGCTTCCTCATGAATCTAGTCAAGAACATGTCACCCCACCCCCTATCCCCCATCCTCGGAAGCTGCTTGCGGATGACTAATACCGAGGCCTTAGTTATTTGCAGAAGCAAATTCTCAAAGCCATGAATTAGGCTCACTAAATTTCAGCCTCCATTTCTCGTCTTCTACTGGCGATGAGTTATGCAGCCAAATTCGGCTTTAATGTCCCAGAACTAATTTGGAGCTTCTCTTTTAGGGAGAGAGAAATGTACAAGCTGCAAATTATGCAAAGTGTTATGATACACACTGAGATATCTAATTTTAGCCAGACCTGTGCTGTCTTCGAAGCCTGCGAATTTAGAAAATGACAAATTATGCCTATCTGAAAATGCATCTCAGGATAAAATGTCTTGCCATATAATGTATTAAGGGTGATACTCAGATGCATCATGTTTTTATATCATTGCATTACATTACATGTGACCCAGCCCTTGTCTAAATGTCCTATTTTTGTCTCTTCCAGATATGACTATGAAGTGAAGTCCTAAATCTCCTCGATTGCACCACAATGTGAGACCCATGGACTAGACAGAAAACCAGAGACCGTCTCAGTGCGCCGTACTTCAAGGCTTTTCAAGCAAGAACATTTCTTTCAAGTACATTGACAAGTTCAGGAGAGTGTGAAAGATGAAACAGAGACAAGTTCATTTTGGAGACAACTTTTTTGCAAGGCTCAAGTGAACTTGAGGACTCCTCTATCTATCAGTGAAAGGCTGAAATACAAAATAAGAAGAAACAGGTCAAACTGTCCTGTGCACAGTGAACACTAATTAACTTCAGTGATGAAAATGAAAGCGATTACAAGATTTTTCGTGCACGTTCATCTCCTGTTTTGGGTTGCTAGCTCTCTGGTAATTCACTCCATGCCCTGGAGGGTGCCATGTCCTCACCAGTGTGTCTGCCAGATCAAGCCCTGGTACTCTCCCCAGTCTGTCTATAGAGAGGCTCCTACTGTTGATTGCAATGATCTTCTCCTTACCCAGCTGCCCACATCCCTCCCTCCAGAGACACAAACACTCCGGCTGCAGAGCAATCTCATCAGTTCTGTGGATCAGAGCGAACTCCAAGGTCTCACTAATCTGACTGAGTTGGATCTCTCACACAACAGTTTCATCAGCACCCACAACCTGAGAATCACAGACCTGCCAGCTCTTCTCAGCCTCCACATGGAGGAGAACCAGCTGAGGCACCTTCCAGAAGCAGCTTTCTTCGGCCTACCAAGCCTTCAGGAGCTATATCTCAATCATAACCGGATTAGAAGCATTTCTCCCGGGGCTTTCAAGGGTTTAAATAATCTTTTGAGGCTCCATCTCAATTCTAACCACCTTGTAGTAATTGACAGACGTTGGTTCCACGCTTTGCCTCATCTGGAAGTCCTTATGATCGGGGGAAATCCAGTCGACATTATCCAAGATCTCAACTTTAAACCCCTTGGATCGTTGCGCAGCTTGGTGCTGGCAGGCATGGGCTTGAGAGAGATCTCAGAGAGAGCCCTTGAAGGACTTCTGAACTTGGAGAGTATCAGCTTCTATGACAACCATCTGACCAAAGTCCCAAAAGAGGCACTGCAGAAACTGCCAGGGTTGAAATTTCTGGATCTGAATAAGAACCCGATTCAGCTGGTACAAAGAGGAGATTTCAGGGACATGCTTCACCTGAAGGAGCTTGGCCTGAACAACATGGAGGAGTTGGTTTCCATTGAGCACTCAGCAATGGAAAACCTGCCTGAGCTCACCAAGCTGGAAATTACAAACAACCCACGACTGTCATACATCCACCCTCAGGCTTTCCAGAAGCTGCCAAGTATGGAGAGTCTGATGCTCAACAGCAATGCCTTGAGTGCCCTGCATCGACAGACTGTGCGCTCCCTGCCGAGCTTACAAGAAATCAGCCTGCACACCAATCCCATTCGCTGCGACTGCCTCATTCGTTGGGTGGGGGCGGATGATGATAAACCAGTTCGTTTCATTGAACCCCAGTCCACCTTCTGCTCAGAACCCCCAGAGTTGAAAGCCAGGAGAGTGAAAGAGGTTTCCTTCAGAGAAATGGCAGATAGCTGCTTGCCACTGATAGCCCCAAGCACTTTCTCGTCATACATTCAAGTCAAGCGTGGGGATAGCATAGCCCTGCACTGCCGAGCCCTGGCAGAACCTGAGCCAAATATCTACTGGGTCATTCCCAAAGGCTTGAGGTTAACTCCTTCCACCAGCTTTGGACGTTACCAGGTTTTAACAGAGGGCACTCTGGAGATCCTTGGAGTTACCCCTGAAGAAGCTGGTTTCTACACTTGCGTGGCACAGAACCTGGTTGGGGCTGATACGAGGAGCTTGACACTGAAGGTGGAAGGATCAAGCTGGGCTCACATGGCAAATGCTCAAAAAGGTGAGGACAGCCTCAAGGTACGGGATGTCAAAGAACACTATGCTCTGCTCACCTGGCAGGCTGGCCATAACATCCCCTCTGCCCGACTCTCCTGGATAGCCAATGGCAGCATGGAAGATCACCACAGACACAGCACTCGAATACTTGCTGGCACAAGAGGCTTCAACCTAACTCGCCTCCAACCTGGAACCCGTTACAAGATTTGCCTGCATATGGGGCCAAACGACACCTCCTGTGTCCATCTCAGGACTAAAGAGGTGAACATGCCAGTTCCTTCTTCAGACCTGACCCCAGCAGTCCTGTTGGCTGTGTCGGCTCTTCTGCTCCTGCTGGCAGCGAGAGCTTGTCAAGGGGGAGCAACACTCAACTGGAAAGAACAGACACCAGACTTTGAGAAGCCCCATACGACCGTTTTGACCCAGGAGGCAAAGGCTTTCATGGCGCCAGCAGTTTCTCTGAAAGAACAACTTCAGTGCAGAGATAAACTCTCATCAGAGGGCGGTGGGAAGGAGATCAGTGATGCTCAGCCAGGGCATGCTGCTCAGGGACCGACAAAAGAGACATGTTGAGTTCAACAGCACAAAGAGGACGTGCCACAGAACCCATACAAGCTTTGTAAAGCTATTCACAGTCCAGCTCTCAGACAGTCAAAACAGTCTCCCGAAACTAAACAAAACAGAACTTGCCAGATTTGCATTACTAAGAGAGCGTTCCCAATTACAGGTCCAGTGATGTAATAAAATAAATTTCATTTATATTTATTTTATATTGGAAAAAAGACGAAAGACATATATGTATATCAAAGCATTTGTTCATGCATTCACACACAGAGTTGTAAGAGAGCTTTCGATTGTTAGTTCTATTTGTAAGTAACTGGCAAGTCTGTCATCGCAACAAACCTTGCAACATGAAATGAAGTACTCATCTATTTTTCATACTGTGGATGAGACTGATTTGACAGATGTAGGTGAAGGAATTACATGAATTACTTGAAAGACATTCCAGGGCTCTCTACTTTTGCCCAGAAGGGGGAGCAAACCTGACATGGAGTGCGAGTTAAACATCATTTTTCTATTTTTTAAAATGACCTATTTGAAAATGAAGACGATGTCTAACAACAGACACTGAAAGGATACAAAGAAGGGTATTTTTAATATGTTGCATAACCGCGTTCAGTATCATTTTGTCTTATTGGTAATATGGGATCATTTGAGCTCAGTACTGGAGGTCCCAGCTCTGTCGAGAGATATATTCATCTTAGAAATGTGTATATGAGGCGGAGGCATGCCGGAGTGACCTCTTCTAAAAGATGAACATATGCGGACATCTGAGAGAGGCCATGCGCACACACACACATACACTTCTGAGCTATTCAGGGCTCTGTTCAGACGTGGATCTCCTCGCTCTCTGCATCCCCCACTCCCTCAAACACAAGAAATTATGAGACACAGCTCGGACAAGAGATCAATTATCAACGGACGTTCAGCCCTGAACCACTGTGTGTGTACCGGCATCTCTGTTTAGCGCAAAAAGAGACTGTGGAAGGGGAACCTTAAGGATCCAAGCAATGCAAGCCAATGTACTGGGGACAATGTGTGAAGATATCCTCCTTCACAAATCATCTTCTAAAAAAAGAAAAAGAACAAAAAGAATATGTCACTTCTCGTTCTCCCTGAAAAGTGATAGAAAGAATAGGTTTGTCACACTGCTAATGGGTATAAGATGTAGGAGGAGAGAGCTTTGTGCAAAACAGAGAAGTTTGAATACAAAATGATCTCTTTTTCATAAATAGCTTGTTCAAATAATGCGATTCAGTGCACAGCGCACTGAACGCTCAACCGACCAGAGGACCTTGCATCACCGAATGGCCTACGTACACTGAAGAAGGGTAAACGGGGCAAAAGAGAGTCCTTCGCTAGGTACCTGAGTGATCCGACAGCAGCATAGAGGATTATGAGTTCTGTGGGAACCCCTTTTTACTACACTCATTTATGGTAATCCTGCTTTGTTTGCGTTTTTGTCAGTTTGTGGTTGATGTGCCCCCCTCGTTTCAGTAATTCTTGCTCTAACTAAACGCAAACCTCTTTATTTTTTATGTTTAATATCATTTGTTGGCTACTGTTTATTTTCTATCACCCCAAAAAGCTGTACATACAGTAAATCAAACCCAAATTTCAGTGTTCCCTTTCCACTTCCCGTTCAGAAATAATTTAGATGACTGTGTGTTAAAATCTATTTTGAGGTATTATTAAACCATTTTGGACTGATAAACGACTCGGTTAATTGTGGAGCATTGAAGTGTGTATGGGTGTGTGTGTGTGAGGGGTGGGGTTTGGTGGTGGCAACAAGAACAACCTTTAAATCAAGGCTAAGCACTTAAGCTTATTCAAAGTTAGGGTCTTAGGCTACAATTTCTCTTGCCATTATATTTCATGAGCTCCATATGTCTTCAGTCCACAAGGGGCATAATTTCACAGAGCTACCACAGATGTACCTGGAGCAATTCTTCTTCCAATTATAACGAGCATAAATATTCATTTCGCCCCACTGAAACTAACTCACCACAGGAAGGAGTTACTCTAGTTTCTGGAGATTTGCAAAATAGCTCTCAGCTTCTTAAAATCTCGCAGTGAAGAGCCTGAGGCGGGTGATGCTCCCATTCTTGACAGCAGATGATCAACCCTCCAGTATCCCAGGGTGCTCCTCACCTCCGGTTCCCTCAAGTATGCCCTGATTGAAGTGAAGAACCTATTTCCTAAAAAACAGTGACTTCGGAAGAGTGATTAATACAAGAGAGGAAGAGCGAGGAAGCCGAGAAAGAAAGTCTGCAGTCTCGCCACTTTACAGTCTCTCTGCTGCCTCAAAGGTGAACTGCCCATTGTGTGTCTCACTGGAGCAACTGCTGAGAGTTTGGGCAAGTTTTACAGATTGTGAAGAGTTTCATGCTGCAAAAATTATCCAAAAACATTGCTTGTCAAACCAGGAGCTTACAGACGATGTAGGAACAGGAACTAGAGAGCGAGATCTAACAGATTGAACCTGTTTAATTACTTCAAAAATCTGTTACATTAAATTTTATATTAGGTTGTGCTTGGAACGTGCCTATGATTGATCCAACAACATATGAAATAAATGACATTTGTAATTGGGGACACAAAGTTTACTACTTTTTCATTAGCTCAGATGCTCAGATGGTCTAATTGGCAAAATCCAGTAAAGATGGTCCAGCTTTTGAGCTTCTGAAGAAGTTGTGTCAGAAATATTTTGTGAGAGAAACCTTCAGCATTAATAAAAATAATAATAATAATAATAATAATAAGAAGAAGAAGAAGAAGAAGAAGAAGAAGAATACGTTTTACTTATAAGCAGCTTTCATATAATTCAAGGTCACTTTATGTGTAACAATGAGTTTTCTTCACAGCTCTGTAGGCTGGAGCGCTCTTGTGAGCAGCCTTCATGGCCAGTGGCTTCCTGGGAGCCTTACCAGCGGTGGATTTGTGGTGGTCTGCTTTGTTCTTGCCATAGTAGCAAAGTCAGATGTTGTTTTGCCACAAGATGTTTTTTTTTTGCCTCAAGAAAATAATAATAATAAAACATATATATTATACTATGTATTACTCTGACAAATTAATAAATGTAAAAATATCAAAACAAAAACATGCCAGATAGAGCGGCGTCAGTCTCACCTGCATTCCTGTAACCTAGCAACTCCATTGTTATTTTAGTTACTTTAAATTGCACATTGGAGAATTTGAGAAATTGCTAACAAAATCTGATCTAACCTTCATTTCCATTTGAGTGACCGAAGATGTGTTGCTTCATAAATGAAAGCTCTTTTTTTTTTTACAAGTAATCTCAACCAAAGCTTTTCTGACACTGACCAGTCCTTCTTTCCAGATGTTTTTGATTAATCTCTTCATACATCATCATTCCAGTGACGCTGGAGAAAATGATATTTAACTCTGAGACAGATTTTTTTCTTTATTTTTGTAGAGAGTAGATTCTACTGTAATAACTTCTTGTGGGTGCCACTGTTACTCTGTTTGTCCCATAGTTATTAACACAGATGTTATCAAGTGTAAGTCTGTAGATTCTTATCTAGGATCTGTTGCTTCTTTTGTTTGATAATTCATGTAAGTGCTAACACTACAAAATACAATGAACCAAAAATGTGCTTAACCTTAATATACCCTGAAAATACACCAAACCCCTCTATTTGCATTAAGATGTCGTTCATTTGTGAAATGGACCTCTTAATTTGATTTAAGGCATGAGTGTGCAACCTTTTAATCTTAAATTTAAGGCATTAATTCAGGAGGTTCCACAATTTAAGGGACAATTTTGAAAAAGTAAGAGAAAATTCAGTTGTTTTACCCCTTAATTGCCTGTATGGGACATTTAGGTCAAAATTAAGGCAATTTTAAGGGGTAAAATTAAGATGTTTTGTATTGTAGTGTCACTATAAAACACAATTGATTTAATATGTGCTTAACCCTGCCTTAATTTACCCATTTAAATACCTCAAACCCCTTAACTTGCATTAAGTGCCCATTAATTTGTGAACCAGCCCCTTCATTTGACCTTAACATAAGATTTAAGGCCTGAGTGTAAAAACCTTCAAGCTTAAATTTAAGGCATCAATTCTGGAGGTTCTATTATTTAAGGGTCAAATATGAAAAACAAGAGGAAAATTCAGTAGTTTTTGCACCTCTTCACTTAATTTTCCTTCATTTCCTGCATGGGCAATTAAAGTCAAAATTAAGGCAATTTTAAGGGTTAAAATTGAGGAGTTTGGTTTCATAATGTACTGAAGACCATGGAGGGTTCTCACCTGACTCCTATCTTGGACTATGTGTGGGAATTTACAAATATGGCTTCAAAATGTCACTGTCCTGGAGGTTTGCATACTTTTCAATCAGTGACTTGAAATGTTTAAACAGTTCACTAAACATGGTAAAGTTAATTAATGTGTACTTGGATTATCTGTTTGTCTTGTGCATCATCATTATTGAAGGTCAGATCATATGTTAGGAGCCGTTGATGCAGAAGTCCAAATAATTTCCAGTGGTTCACTATTTCTTTAATAATGCACCATTATGGAAACAATGTGGCGCAGCACAGCAAAACGCTGCAGGAGCTTCATTTATAATACAGAGAAATGTGGAGCTCCAGATCTAATACAGAGGAAATTCTACAACTCTGATGTTCCAGTTTCAATTTGGGGCAAATCTGGTCCCACGGGCTCTACTTTGTCATTATAGATAGACTAGATGGGACAAAGATCCCACAGAGGTGATATGCTCAGAATTTTTAAACACTCAGGAAAGTTTGCGTTTTCTTCATAAAGGGAAGAATTAGGTGGAGTAACTTTGGTACGGAGTATGATCTGCACTCTAGATTATAAAATGTGTATGTACAGAGAACATTATGGCGTTAAGATACATTTAATGAAAGCAATTTCTGCAAATTTCCTATTGCGCAGAGCTGTTCAGTGTATAAAATGTGGGAGAGTGTGTTACCACTTGACTGTGAGTGGCCATTCTCACTTTCACCCATTATTTAAACCACTTTTGGCCTCAATATAGTGTTTTTATTCTGGATCAGAACCATTTATTCTGTTAACCACTTTAGCGGTTCCCTTCATAAAGGTATAAAGTATTACCTCGCATTTCGCAGGGGTTAGTTCCAAGAGCATCCGCATATAGTAAAAAACGCATTGCTGTGTTTTGGTAACAAAATGCCTAAAAGGCCTATTTTTATACTGCAAGCTCTAAAGATGGCCCCAAATCTGCTCCCAGAACTCTATAATTTCGTGTTAAACTCAATTTAATGCATTACCCTTAAAGAAAATGTAAACCTAAATAAATAATCAGAATCAGAAAACTTCAAAAACCATTAGCAATAACTGTTAGCATTAGCAGCGTGTAGCGAAAACAAGCACTTGTACACAAAAGAAAGGCTGAAATAACTCTCTCTACCCACATGTTTAGACAGGGCACAGCTTACTAATACTAAATAAACTGAGATAACTGTTGAAAATTGGGGGAGGGAGGTTAAAACACTAAAATATGAGGACAAGACACGGAGCAGTCATGCTACATGCTGCAGAAGCTTCTTCTTCCTTTTATGGCGGTTGACAACTTTTCAGTGTATTACTGCCACCGCTGGACGGGTGATGGTAATACAGTTCGGTTCTCAGAAAAATCAGCGACTGAATCTGCAAATGCTGATCCACGTAAAACTGAGGGGTCACTGTAGTACTGTCATTTATGTGCATTCATTTAAAAAAAAATTGAGAAAATTATGTTACGACACATGAAGAGCATGATTTTTTAGGTAACACTGCTATTGGCATATTGTTACATTTCGTTTTTATGTGCAACAGTATAACCAACCAAAACTCAGTTCTGCATAAAACACAGTACAAGATTTGGAGAATTTACAAAACTGACTCAGTCCACTGTATCTATACCAATACTGGTAGACAGAATGCAATTTTATGCAGTTATAGCTGTCATCGACACTATGCTGTGCCATGTAGTCTGATATAAATATTAAACTTGTACATCATTTTGCTCTTCATATGGAGAACTGCAAGAATAACCATCTGAAATGAGCACAAGTCTGACAAAATATAAGTCCTTAATTGAAGCATCAACAAATCACACCTCAGACATTAACATATAAAGTGATGAGATGTTGTCCAGTTTCCTCATCCGTGATGCTGCCTGGCAGGCTTGAAGAAAGCCATCTAAACTATTAGGGGTGAAAATGCTAATGTATGAAGCTCAATGCGCCAGTGAACTGTAACCCCTCCATTTAATGGGGTAAAATCTATTTTCACAGTTCAAGATCAAAGTTGAAATATTCAAATCATTTTGCAGCAAGCACTATAGCACGATGCTGTAAACGCTGGCTTGCCAAATTAATGATTTAATGAACGACCCACTCAGCACAATTTCCTGATCAATGGGAGACAGCACCTCAAGCTGAATTTGATTTCTTCAAGCCTAATAACAGCGACTTCCATTTAAACCCAGCTGAAAATGTAATTTATGATTAAATGCTACACTAAATTTATGATAGAAAATGTAATTTTGGTCCTCCATTAGAACCACTAACCGTAGAGTGTTGTTTAAATGGCAACATTTCCAGATTTCTCTTCTTGTATTTAGCTCCAGTCAAAGTCTTACTAGTCACAAACTGCACATTTATTGGAAACACCAACTTGGCGTCTAAACTCATTTCCTCCTTAATCAAGTACAAATGCCGTATATATATATATATAAAGTAAAATGACACACAGTGTGAAATTCTTTCACTGTGTTTATCCCATTCACCAACAAGGGGTGCTGTGGAGCAGTGTATGGGGATGGTACTGTGCGCAAGGGAACCTCAGTGATGACACTAGCTGTGTTGGGATTCAAACCCACAACCTTCTGATTGCAGGGGAAACGCCCTAACCACTAGACAATAGAGAGAATTGAGTCAGAAACTAGGATACACTGGAGATACACTGGAACATCAGAACCTTATACAACTTCAGTACCATCACAGCACAGTTTAGAACATGATACAACTTCAGTAACATCACAGTACAGTTTAGAATAACTTAAGTACCATCACAGTGCAGTTTAGAACAAATTCAGTACAATCACAGCACAGTTTAGAACATGATACAACTTCAGTACCAGCACAGTATATTTTAGAACCTGATACAACTTCAGTACCAACACAATACAGTTTAGAACCTGATACAACTTCAGTACCAGCACAATACAGTTTAGAACCTGATACAACTTCAGTACCA
>JBBPDH010000130.1:16249204-16267299 GCA_037974565.1 Clupeocharax schoutedeni
AAACTTTAATTGAACAATTGAACACAACCACAGCAAACAAATCAAATAACCTAAATAAAGGGAAAAGTCTTAACATACATAATAAACATATATAACAAAACACTTTAGTCTTTAGTACAGGTTGGCATTGAGAAATATGAGATGCCTCAGCTTGGATGGGCTGATGTGATTTCTCCTCTCTAATTATTTGTCCTGTTTGTCCTGCTTCTTTTTCCATTTTCACTCATTTTTTCATTTTCTCCCAATGGACTCGCATTTAATGCCGTCTCCCCCGTCTCTCTGTCACTCTGTGTACCTGGCCTGTACCACTACACTCGCTATCTTTACAGCATGCTTCCCTTTTCTTCTTTCACATAATGGTATGATACTAATGGGTCCTCCCATGTGATTAGCCGCATGGTGTTCCCAAATGAAGCCCCGCCCCTTCTTACGACAGAAGATTCGGCTCTCCTCGACGGGAGTCGGCTGTTCTCGTTCGCTACAAAGAATCGTCTCTTAGAGCCGGCTCGTCCGCGAACTACACATCACTACTGTATTGCCTTCCTGTGTTTCTCTGACCCTTTTGCCTTGTCTTTGACTGCTTTGGATGGGATTTACTGGTTTTGGGGGGTTTTTTGCTTTGTTTTTTGGACTTTGCCTCTTGTATTTGTAAATTGTATCTTGGATTAAATCTACTGCATTTGGCTCTGTATCAGAGACCTTTACAGAAGGCCTAATGATCAACAAAAAAATCTGTACTTCTTTATTCATTTTTATTTATTTGTGTCGTAAAGCTGATTATAGTTCATTTCGGAAAGTGTTGTAGTAAGTGTTCTTATTTCATTCAATTTTGGTTGGAACAGATGGGTTAAAATCTTGAAATGGCCAATGCAAAGCTGTCCAATCGTAATTTGTCTCCTGGGGTACAGCCAATCGATCTCACCCTTCAGGAGCTGGGCTGAAGACTTTTACAATGAAGAAGTGAGAGGGAAATAAGTGAATCACATGTTGATTTCCCAATGGGTGGGACCGATATTGTGAGAAGAAAAACGAGGAGCCTACCCAAAGGGAAGACTCTGAAGCAGGGCTCCTTATTGGAAAAGTCCCTTTGAAACTGATAACAACTCCTACATATTTGTCAATGTCTGTTACAAGCTTTGAATAAAACATTAGCTGAGTATCGACCTATCAAAAATCCCAGTACCCCAGCATCAGCTTAGCACTAACATACCTCTAGAAACACAATAAGGGTGCTTCCTGAAAGTACTGGTAGATATAGATAGGCTTTCTGACTGATATTTAACATAACCTAGCTCTAATGATCTTGGTCCACCATTGCTTAATCCAATACTTCTTTGAGTGTAGCGCTATTTTTTGCAGTGTTTATAATATTTAATGAAAAAAATACACTAATACGATTTTATTCTAGTCATGTTTGTATCTTCCTGTCTTATTTAATGTCACTGTATTTAATGAATACAACCTGCACCTGCTCCCAGGGGCAGCTCTTAAAACGGACAAAGGAGTGAATTCTGTACAGGTTGAGCTGCTGCTGCGGAATCGTTCATTGATCATTCACTATTCTATTAATAAAGAAGTTCAACTTGAAGCCATTTGCACTCATACATTGATATTAAGCACAGTAAGGAAAAGCCTGCTAATGGAGACGGATCTATAGCAGTAAGTAAAGGTGTAAATCTTGAAAGGATACACAGTGCTAGAGGTGTAGAACATCTTATACAGCACCCATTGTGCATTGTCAGTTTGATGTTCATATACAAAAGCTGTTTTCCTAAACTATCACTTTAATTTGAACAGCAAAGAAGAAGCAGAAAAGTTGGTTTTTTTGGGGGGGGGGGGGGCAGAAACACTTGTGTATGTAGCAAAAAACAGTGTTTACATTAGTTGCATTTTAGCATGATAGGGACCCTGAGACAGAGGTAACCTGGAGCCCCAGAATACAATTCATGGCCAAATATTGGGACAGATCTGTTTTTCAGAGTTTAGGCCAGGCCCCTTACTTCCAATGAAGGACAATCTTGATGGTTCAGCAGACCAAGACATTTTGGACAATGCCATGCTTCCAACTTTGTGGACACAGTTTGGGGAAGGACCTTTACCAATCTAGCATGACTCTGGCCCAGTGCACAAAGCGAGAACTTGACTGGCCCACACAGAGCCCTGACCTCAACCCCAACCAACACCGTTGGGATGAACTGGAACAGAGATTGTGAGCCAGACCTTCTCGTCAAACATTGGTGCCTGATCCCAGAATGAGCACAGATTTCCCCATAGAAATACTCCATAGAAAAAGCCTTCCATAAATAGTGGAAGATGGTAATATGGGGACCAACTCCATGTTAAAGTTTTAATACATTTAAATGCAACATCCTTGTTGATCTTTTTTCTATATATATTTTGTGTATATACCTTAATATGGCTCTGTTTGCAAGGTGCTTAATTAGTACAAATGCTTTCTGGATTTGCCCTAACAGCATTGTCCTGCCTGTCATCTGTTCTTGTCATGCAGGTGAGGTCCCGTGAGTGAGTGCCAGCCTCCAGGCATGTGAGCCGGAGCTGGTGGGCTGAAAGATGACTTTGCTGGCTGGGGATGGCTCCGACTATGACTACAGTGCCCTGAGCTGTGCATCGGACACCTCACTGAACCCGCCACCTGTCCAGGAGCGTGAAGCCCTCAAGGGTGTCTATTACAAGCGGGCCCAGCGTCTAGTCTCTCCCAGTACTACCGATGCCACGACTAGTCCTGCCGACGGCCAACTACTGCATGTCATCATCAATGTGGGTGGCCTGCGCTACCAGCTGCCGTGGACCACGCTGGAGGACTTCCCTTTGTCACGTCTAGGCCAACTGCGTTTGTGCAGTAGTTTCGACGAGATCATGCGGGTGTGTGATGACTATGACGTGACACGCAACGAGTTCTTCTTTGATCGCAGCCCATGCGCCTTCCGCACCATCCTGACCTTCCTACGCGCCGGCAAGCTGCGCTCGTTGCGGGAGATGTGTGCCCTCTCCTTCCGCGAGGAGCTCCTCTACTGGGGGGTGCCAGAGGAGAACCTGGAGTGGTGTTGTAGGAGACGTCTGCTGCAGCGCGCCGAGGAGTGCGATGAACTGGAAAGGGCAGCTGAAGAAGAGGAGGAAGATGATGAGGATGATGAGGAAAGCGAAGGTGGCATGGCAGGCCAGTCCAGGCTGGGCCGCTGCATGGGCAAGCTGAGGGACATGGTAGAGAAGCCACACTCAGGATTGCCAGGGAAAATATTTGCCTGCCTCTCGGTGCTTTTTGTCACCATCACAGCCATCAACCTGTCAATAAGCACCATGCCTGCTATGAGGGAAGAGGAAGAAGATGTGAGTGCCCAGATTATTTGTTCTAATGGTGTATTCAGATGGTCCTAATAACTCATAATTCAAGTGGGAAACATGTGACTGCAGAAAAATCAAGTCATAGTTGTAGGTGACTTTTCAGTCCAGTTTATTCCAATCAGATTGAAGATTCAAGGCATTTCTATCAGACAAACTGTGTAAGTGAATAAAGAGCCAGTATACCTTATCAATTCAAAACAACACAGTGTCTATAGAAAACCATATTCATAACACATTATAAATCAAAGCTAAAGCCTTAAAGGCCTAAATGTGGCTATAAATATGTATTGCAAAGCATTAAACTTCATAGCTTCATGTTTATTATGCATTATGAATTCCTAATGCATTATAGTGTTCATACAATGTTATGTCATCAGTGCCAGAGTGCCATTCATTCTGTAGAGCATTTAAGAGGTCAGGCACTGATGTTGAATGAGAAAACCTGGCTCACAGTCTCCGCTCCAGGTGTTGGATGGAGTCAGTGCTCTCTGTGGGTCAGTCAGGTTCTTTCACACTTAACTAATGCAACCATGACTTGCTTTGTGCACCGGGGCACAGTCATGCTGGAGTAAAAAAGAGGCTTCCCCAAACTGTGTCCTCAAAGAATGACGTAGCCCAAAATATCTTAAGATTGCCCTTCACTGAAAGTAAAGGACCACCAGAATTAAAAAATTAAGAGTTTTGTCCCAATACATTTGTCCATATACTGTATATAGCCTTAATATGCATGATTGTCATGGTGCTAGACAAAGGGAGGTACAAGTGTTCAAAAAAGAAACCAAAAAGTGTGTTTAATGGTGAACAAAAGGATCAAAAGAAGGGTCAACTGCAACAGGTACATATGAGAGTCCAAGAATGCATGTGGGGTTAGAACAAAAAAATGCACAACAGTGAATGTACACTTACAGCTTGGACTGGCTAATGTAAATTGCAGAGTACAAAGCAAAAATCAAGGTGCAAAACAAAAAATTAGCTCAATAGCTTGTTCATAGATTACACTAAAAGGATATTTATGGAAATATTTCCCACATACTGAACAGCATACCAGAATATTTCAGAAATAGCTCGCACTTTCTAAGATTAATCTGAAGTTGACCTTGAACCAGAAACACGTCTGTTTCAGATACACACTGACTCACACATTTAGCAGCCTTGTTTCCTAATTGAATTAAAGCGCTTGTTATCCAGTCTGGCATCAGTCAGAGGAGTAATTAACATGGCTGCCCTCAGCTAAGAAAGAGAAGCAGGACATGTCATTTTCAGTTATGAATTGGATCAACATTGTGCTGCCTTCAAAGAGCCTCTTTGCATTTTAGAATATGTGCTCACTCTGTGTCAAATGCCTCTTAATAGAACAACACCACATCCAAACTCCTGCTGTGTCTGCATCGGATATGGATTTCGATACACACTGCTTGAGCTGCTAGTGAGGATTCAAATAGACTCGAACCAGCACTGAATACTGCTTTCTAAAGGACATCTAATACAAGCCAGTTATTATACAAGAATGAAAAATAATTAAGGTTTATTTCATTTTTTACCAGTAAATAAGACAATACATCCTAAGATACACAAACTACCTGCACATTGGACATTAATAAAAATGATATTTATGTATAAGCATGTACCTCATTCAGTGGTTTTGAGTCGTTTTGAAAGTACAGTCATAGTTCCGTATCATAAAGCATAATGCAAACCTTATTATGACAAATTATATAAAACCCTGTGGGGGGTCTTGTAGATCCAGAGCTCTAACTCACTGCTTAATGTTTATAGCATGAAATGGGTCTATATGAATATACTTACAAAATTCCCTGCTTCACTTCATGCAGGGAAAAAAAATTCACGTTGTTCACACTGTGTGCTGCTGTGTGTTCATTCATGACAGTAAGGCTCCACTTATCTTCAACAGGTTTTAGATCATAGAGAAAACCTATTCAACCACCCAAAGGAGCATTTATGCCCTTAAGTGCTCCTGCTTACAGTGTTGCATATTACCGTTGCCTTTACCAAAGAAACCTTGGAGGACTATTTTTAGAAGCATTATTTTTCAGCAGCCAGTATATGGACCTACTATAGGAGCTGCTGGTAGGCTACCAGACGGCTAGGCACGTCTGAGGTCCCCTGAGCAGGATAACATCCCCACACACTGCTTCCGGGTGCTGTGTTCAATTTCACTTTTGGACAAAAGTATTGGGACACATGAACACTACTCCAATGGGTCTTCCACTCTTCTTGGTAGGCTTTCAACAACATTTTAGTGCATTTTTCAATTCATTCTGCAAAACATTTTTTAAAAATGGGTTTAAATGTTAAAAAGGTAAAAAGGTCAGTCACTGATGTTGGACAGGAAAGCCTGGCTCCCAGTCTCTGTTCCAGTTGATTATAAAGGTGTTGGATGGGGTTCAGATCAGAGCTCTGTGCGGTCAGTCAAGTTCTTCCACACTAAACTCATCCAACCTTGTCTTTATGGACCTCGCTTTGTGCACTGGGACACAGTGATGCTGGAATAGAAAAGGTTCTTACCCAAATTGTGTCCACAAAGTTAAGGTTAAGCCCTTCACTGGAAGTGAGGGTCCCAGACCAAACCCTGAAAACAGGTCTGTCCCAATACTTTTGTCCAAATAGTTTTCCAGCGACTCAGCTCATCCTGAGGCTGGATGAAAGCTACATTAGAAGAAAGGAAATTAAACATGTTCAATGATTTAATAATCAATCTTGTAGTTCACTACATAATTCCATGAGTGATATTACATAGATTTGATGTGAGTCAATCCTATGGAACATAGAAAACTAAGAACCATAGACTGGTACTGTATAGACAAAGACTGCTGAACACTTATCATAAAGGTTGCATTTGATTGCAGTCACTGAAACTTTTCAATGCAGTTATCCAATATTTGAAAACATGCCCTGGATTGTTCAAGGACTGTGTAATTTTGTGCTTGATCTGTTCACTGTAATTCATGCCTGACTATGTCACTTCAGGACCACTTAAGCTATTTCCGCCTTTGTGGGTGTTTGTTTCGTAATACAGCGGGCTTTTTGTCTCAAAGGTAGTGTTAGGACAGAGTGCCTTTGTTGAGGTAGGCTGGTCATAGTGCGCTGTGAGACAGGGAGGCAAATGCATAAAATAAACTGTAAACTAATGAGAAGGATCATCTGTGTAGGTCTGAAGGCGTGTTATAATCATGTTTCGGCCTCACCTCACCTAGACCTTTTCTAACATTTGCAAATCAATTACAATCATATACACAGTTGCTGGAATGAATCAACAAATTTGCCAACACTTACATGTAGTGGGGTAAAAAAATATTGCTGAATTTGTAAGTTTGCTGACTTACAAAACAATGAACAATGAGAAGGTGAGAAAAGTTAAATATAAAATGACCATCAGTTGCCTTAAGTCTGGAGCTCCATGTAGAATCAGGAGCAGCTCAGAACTACATGGGAGGAGCTTGTCTGAAGGCAGTTGGGACCACAGTCACTAAGAACACCATTGATAACACACTACATCATAATGGACTGAAATCATGCAGTACCCACAGGGTCCCCCTGCTCAAGATGTACATGTACAGCTCATCTTAAGTTTGCCAGTGAACATCTAAATAAGGCTTGGGAGAAGGGGCTGTGGTCAGATGAGACCAAAATCTAGCTCTTTGGCATCAACTTGACCTGCCATGTTAGGAGGAAGAGAAATGCTGAGTATGACCTGAAGAACAATGTCCTTGCCTCAGAACACTGAAGATGGGTTGTGGATGGTCTTCCAGCATGACAGTGACCCATAACTAAGGTCCTGAGTGGCCTAGCCAGACCTCAATCCCATAGAAAATCTTGGAGGAGCTGAAACTTCAAGTTTCCAAGCAGTAGCCAAGAAACCTAAAGGATTTAGAGAGTTTCTGCAGAGGAGAGGAGTGGGCCAGAATCCCTCCTGAGATGTGTGTAAACCTGGTGACCGACTACAAGAAACGTCTTACTGCTGTGTTCGCCAACGCGGGTTTCTTCACACAGTACTAAGTCATGTTTTGGGTATCAAATACTTATTTCACTCAGTGAAAAGCAATTCAATTTATACCTTTTATGTAACATATTTTTTCTTGATCTTTGGTTGATATTCTGTCTCTCTCCATAAAACAGTAAACTTACAAATTCAGCAGGAGCTCGGGTAATTATTCCCCCCACTGTACAGCAAAGCTTTGGTGGCACTCTGCAACATGCAGTATCAGGTTTTAATGAGGATGAAGATATGAGACATTGCCATGTGCAAGGTGAGCATGACGAAAGCCCCTGTGTGGGATACAATTATCACCTGTTCAGACAAATGGAGAAAACGCTTAGAAATAGAAATGAAAGTCAGAAAGGGGTAGATTGCAGCACTGTGAGGCACTGTCCTCACATTTCGTAGCCTCTGCTTCCCTCTGCTGTTTAGTGGTGAGCTCTGCAATTGTAAAAGCTACAATCTAGGTCCTTTAGTGAAAGCGTTTTGCCTACTGGGGACTCATTTGCACATTTCCTTGCCTCAACACGATCCCTTCGCCCCATGTCAATCTAAATACAGCTGAAAGTTATTTTTGTTAATTTGAGTGAAAGTAATTTACATGGAGCATTGAAAAATATTTCTGCAATTTCTATTGTACAATTACTATTTGCTTGTTAATTGAGGTATAATACTTGCCTGTGAATCCGATGACCACAAGGTTAAAACCCCCACTTTCTACCACTGTGTCCTTGAGCAAGTTGCTCCAGGGGGACTGTCCCTATAACTAATGATTGTAAGTTGCTCTGGATAAGGACATCTACCAAAAGTCTCCCTTTACCTTACTTGTTGAAAGTAACATATTAGGGTAAAAAAAAACACACACACACAAAGTGGTGTGTGCAAATGTTTTGGCACCCTTCAGGCAGTGCTGAGTGAAACCCACTTTGGTTGAAATCAAAAGTTCCAAAAGTTGCTGTGGATGAGATCACAGTTAAAGTTATCTTCAAATCACCTTTTCAAATTATGTTTTCACAACAATGTGAAAGTACATCACCCTTCCTGAAACAGCCAGATAATCCAGTTTGGGTTTTTTTTTGTTTTTTTTGCAGTAGTGTGGGTGTTTTGATTTGCATACCTGTCTATGCAAGTCTGAAACTAACTTTTTTTTAGATTCGAACAGTTCTGTTTTACCAGATACTATTTCAGACAACATCAGTTACATTGCTGAAATTGCAGACCATGTTCAGTTATCTTTTTTTGTTTTCTCCTGCTTTATAAGGGTTCATTGGCAGATTTTCAGTTAGTTAGTTGTTTCAGATTATCAGACAGATAATTAGAGAGGCCCATGGCTGCTGAGATTAATACAATACAGTTGTATTAGTTGTGCTGAAGACTGGGTGTGGTAGTCTAGCTGGATCCAAGGACTGGGGTTTCCTGTAAAATGTGTAATACAAGCTCACATTATTTGATGATTTTCTTAATTTACCATAACAACTAAAATTCTTAACTAATGACTTGATTTTTAAAGATCAATTAAAATGTCTGTGGGATGTTTGTGTATGCACAAGTTATTTTGAACTAAACAGTGTCATTGTGTTTCTTAGGGAAAGTGCTCCAAGATGTGCTACAACATCTTCATTGTGGAGACGGTGTGTGTGGCCTGGTTCTCCCTGGAGTTCACACTGCGCTTCATCCAGGACCGCAGCAAGCTGGCTTTCCTCCGGCGCCCGCTCAACCTCATCGACGTTGTGGCCATCCTGCCCTACTACATCACGCTTGTGGTGGACAGCACCTCCGCAGGAGAGAAGCGGCTGGGTTCGGGCAACACATACTTGGACAAAGTGGGCCTGGTGCTGCGCGTCCTACGTGCCTTGCGGATCCTGTACGTGATGCGGCTAGCCAGGCATTCGCTTGGCCTCCAGACTCTGGGTCTCACGGCCCGCAGGTGCACGCGCGAGTTTGGCCTGCTGCTGCTCTTCCTCTGCGTGGCCATCGCACTCTTCTCACCCCTCCTATACCTGATTGAGAACGAAGTGGCGGCCACGCAGGAGTTCAGCAGCATCCCTGCAACTTACTGGTGGGCGGTCATCACCATGACCACAGTGGGTTATGGTGACATGGTGCCGCGCAGCATTCCTGGCCAGGTGGTGGCACTGAGCAGCATCCTTAGCGGCATTCTGCTCATGGCCTTCCCCGTCACATCCATCTTCCACACATTCTCACGCTCTTATGTGGAGCTGAAGCAGGAGCAACAGCGGCTGCTGCAGAGGCGGACTCACTTCTTGCTGCGCAGTCGAATGGCTGGCCTGGGCAGCAACATGTCACTGGAGAGCGATGTCCTCTTCCCCAGTGCATCATCAGATCCAAGAGACACTGAAGGCTGAAACAGAAACACTGTCCGCAGCGTTGACACAATACACCCTGTTTGCCAGTCTAATTTCGGCCAGCCTTTTAAAGCTCGACTCAGGATGTTAGATCAGGACCTGCAGATCATTACCGGTCCCTACCAGAAGGAGGAGCAGTCTGCTATAAAAGCCAAGCTAGTAACAAAACTTTTGCTCTTTCAGTGTGCTGACTATGTATGTCTGGGCAGCAGCATGTCACTGTAAAGCAACATCCTCCTCCTCCTCCTCCTCCTCAGTGCCTCGTCTGATCTGAGAGACCCTGATGACTGGAATGAAAATGCTGTGGGTGAGTGTAGAGACGTTGTTTACCAGTTTAAATGGGGTCATCCCTCTTGAAGCCTGAGTCATCAGGACATTATAAAAGTGTACTCAGGCTGTTCAGAACACTTCACTTCGGAAGGCCATTAAGTGAAGCAGAACTCACTCATCACGATGCATGTTCTACACGACGGCACTTTGTTTCTACCTTTTGTTATTCCAGTGACATGATAAGAATGAGGGCACCATCTTAAAGTATTGATCAAAGTAAACATTTTCCCAGTTAGTAACATTCCCGTCACTGGGCCATCATTCTTGCGGTATCCGGGCCAGAGGGACATGGATTGTGTGGGCCGGATCCGGCCCAACAGAATGTTGCTAACTGGGTTGTACGTTGTTTGTACATAATCAAATCCAGAACACTGTTTGGATGTTTCCGTTCAATGCCATATTTCTGACAACTGATGCATGAGTTGAAATGGAACTCCTGATACTGAACAATAAAAGCAAAAAAAAAAAAAAAAACCCACAACATCCAACATCGCATCAAGCACGTATGGTATTTAGGGACGGATTCCAAGACAAGGATAAGACTTAGCCTTAGCCTGAATTGTAGAGCCAGGAGTGAGTCAGCACTGGAAATTCTTTATAGTTTAGGATCTAAGTTAATCTGTGTCTGGGAAACTGGCCTCTGAGACTCGGACCATTGTCAGTCTTTTGTATTACTGTTGTGATGTTTCCAACATGTCGTAATTCACAAGATTTTGTACAATGACCTAAAGATACCTTGAATGTCTCCTGTGCTTGTAGTTACATGTTTCCATTTTCTTGAAGAAGTATTTCTTGAATACATATTAAATACGCAGTGTATGTATGGTGGGCTTGTTGTGATTTTTGCTTGTTTGGACTGTATTTTTATATATTTTATATCCATCCATCCATCCATCCATTATCTTCCGCTTATCCGGAGACGGGTTGCGGGGGCAACAGCCTTAGCAGGGAAACCCAGACTTCCCTGATATATATATTTTATATATCAGACAATATACATTGTGGCAAACATTTAGTTTTACATGTTTTACAAATTCAGCTACAACGCTTGAGTGTGCGTTACTTCATGGTTCATTCCAATAAGGCTTTTTAAACACTAGGGGGCAGCACAGTGACACTGTGTTGGTGGAACACCTTCCATTGACCTCTAAAATAAATCCAAGATACGTATATTAATGCTGGGCAAATCAACATCCAAACATTATCCGAACTGCTTATTTTCAACCAGAATCTGTAGGGGGGTGCTGGAGCATATCCTAGAGGTCACCAGGCACAAGAAACACACTGGGCTGGTCACCAGTCCAGCACCCACACACATCACAATTTATCTCCATGTCTTGGACCAAGGGAGGAAAACAGAGCTCCCAGTGATAATCCACACAGATATGGGGAGAACATGCAAACTCCACACTGAAAAGGCCACCTCAGCCACAAATTAAACCCAGGACCTTCTCGCTGTGAGGAAACCAGGACCTTCTCGCTGTACACTTAAGTGAAGTGAAAGTGATCATTCTGTCATACGTGAACACACCACAGCACACTATGCTGCAAATGTAAATTCTGACCGACACATTATAAATTGACATGCATTTTACACTGCATTCATTTAAAAGGTGAACACAATAATGGCTAAAATGAACACCGAAGGCAGTGTGTAAATCCCATCATTTATACCAGGATTTCTGAGATTACCCCACCTCCACAATCCCTGTAACTGTAAGGCATATTAAGCTGAAGGCATTTATCCTGTTAAAGAAAATCTATTTTCTATTAAATGTCAAAGTACTTTCATAGCTCCATAAGACACATATGAACTTTAACACTAACCTTTATCTGAACAATTCTACATTTCAAAGCAGGTGGCGAAAGATATCACAGAACTCATCATATGGATTTAGTACTATATTGGCTGGAAGAATAACAATACTTCCCGATTTTTCTTTCCACTCTCCTTTTCTATAGACTTAAAGGACCACGCACAGAATAATTTGTTAAAAGTGAGATTCATTAATAAAACACATTTAATATGGAATCCATTTAATTCTGCACTCCAGGAGTAGACTATGTTCCGTGTTACATTCAGGTACTCAGCATGGTGTTGGGGTGTCCCACTTAAAGCAATAGGACTTACAGTGACCCAGTTACCTTAAATTTCTGCTGGAGTCATTAATGTTGAGCCTTCCTATAACAGACTCACCAAAGAAAGGACAAACTTGCCTTTGCTCACCAAAGAAATGACAAATGATCTCCTCTAGCAGACACTGGATCATTACTGGTCTGTATCAGCAAGGGAAGCAAGGTTTGTAATCACCTGCTCATTAACTGTTTTTTCTTAAAATCAAGAGTATACAAAGGACATTTGTCCCCTGTTTGCTGCAGTAATGGCATTCAGGTCAAGTGGCTCTGGATCACAGACCTCACTAGCATCGGGAGACACGTCTAAGCTTCATGTAATTACAGTGTTCAGGATGTTTGCGATGTTAATATGACTTTCCTGCTTGTTAGCTAGCTTCAGGTTCATGGGAGATAAAGTAAAGGGGACAATTTACATTGATTTTATGCAATTACTGCATGAATGGGTGAGAGACAGAAATAGCATGACTGACAACTGACTCTTTTTTTATGTGTCCTCAGAATTATGAGCCATCACTTAACTAGTAGCCATAACTTGGTATCTAGACATCACCGATTACTGATAGCCTTGTTGAATCAATGTGATGCAGGCTAAAAGGTCTCAACAAAAGCACACTATTCTGTAATCAAACGACATTTCACAGAAGATGAGAAAGTAATTACTGAAATGTATCGTCCTGGAAAGTGTTACTAAGCCATTTCCAAGACTCCAGCAAACCCCAGGGAGATACATTCATTCCATTTGATGGAAACTTGGTGAATCTTCCCAGAAGTGACTGGCCTACCAAAATTCCTCAATGAGTGCAGCGGTGTTTCTCTTGGAAAGTCATAATTAAACCTAGACAGCCATCAAAGAGAATGCAGACATTGAGGGCAAAAATGCTATCCATTTGTAAAGGGACAGGCCTGGTAACCAAGAGTCATATTTGAATCACATTTCTTAAAAATATCTTTCCTTTAGGAATAATGTTCAGTGAACTGATGAGCTGAAAGTCAAAGGAAGAAAAGGTCCTGTCACATCTCACAACAAGCCAATGCAGCACTCCTCATAAAAAATAGTACAATCTAACATGCGGGTGTTAGTGTGATGGTATGGGGATGCTCTCCTGCCTCCTAGGTGACCTACTAAAAGTGACCAAAGCATGAATTCTGCATGAGGATGTCTGGTCATTAGTCCATAGTATAGTATTTTATTTTTGTTTTTATTCTATTTTATTCTGTTGTTTCTTATTTTTTAACTTTGTACTGTCCATTTTCTAACATATTTGCAAAACAAGGTTTTGGAGTGGCCACGTCAAAGTCTGAGATGCTGTGGCAGGACTTCAAATGAGCAGTTCATGCTCCAGTGTGGTGAATTAAAGCAATTCTTTAGAAGTGGAACAAAAAATCACACTGATGTGAAAGACTGATCCTCTGTTATAATGTGATTTCCTGTGATTTTGTATTGGAGGAGTAGTTTCCTTTGTTGTAAAATAGTGTAAAAAGAACTATGTTCAGAGTAGTTGCCACAATTATTTGGTTAAACACTGAAAAATAAACTAGTAGGACTTATTCAAATGGGCATCAACTTCACAAAAGAAGTTTACTGTTCTGTCCACTCCACCCTTCAGCAGCTTCTCAGCATAAGGCATGAGGCAATCGAGCAGCTGCTGTCTTTCCTATGGGAATCAGCTGGCTCTTTCTATCCATGGTGACCTAATAGTCCTCGACCGTGTACAGAGAATCAGTGGAGAGCAAGCATTTTCTTCCGGCATAAACTTGAGGATACTGGAAGATACTGAAGTTAACTCGTTCTGTTTCTTTGGTCTCCAGCTTGTGTTTATGTGCTGGTTCTCAGCCAGGGACCAAAGTGCCCAAGCCTGAAAACTAATTCATTAGAAGTGAAATGCTTGGTGGAGGCCAGCTGCTCCAGCACCATCTGTCAGTAAGGGTCAGCATAGTTGTAAAAGAGGCTTCAGCAGTCAGCTGCAGAGCATTATTTTCACATTTGTTCATATCTCATATACAGACTGAAATAATGTCAGTTAAAACCGCAAAAACAATCTAGGGTGTATGATAACGTTATGAGACTCAATTATAACATGCATTCTCTATATGGACAAAAGTATTGGGACGTCTGAGCATTACTTTTGGAGCTTGCTTTATGCAATGGGGCACAGTCATGCTGGAATAGAAAAGGATCTTCCCCAAACTGTGTCCACAAAGTTAGAAGCATGGTGTTGTCCAAAATGATTTGGAATGCTGAAGCGTTAAGACTACAATTCACTGGAAGTAAGGGGACTAGCCCAAGCCCTGAATTAAGAGGTGTGTCAAAATACTTTCCTAATAGTTTTATTCATAAATAATAAACGAAAACATACAATACTTTTCAACAATTCTTAACGTAATCTGTTTCAAGTCACTTAGTGTAAAGCACATTCCGTAGTAGACTAGAATTACAGATTCTGATTAATAGTGGTGATTGTGCGCCCCCTGTTGGTTGTTATTAGAAGGACTTGCCGGTCTTCCTAACAGACCAATGAGCTCTGAGCCTTTTCTCTTTTCTCTCCATGTCAAACCACTCACACACACACACCCACCCTCCCTCTTCTCCTTCTAGTTTTTCTCAGTGTAGTTTTCATTCCCAGTCGCTTTGACGTGGTTTCTCAGCAACGAAGGCGAGGAAGAGGGAGCCACATTCAAACCTCACTATCTGCTCCTCCTGGGCGCTTTTATTTCTGATGACTGTATTTGCTATAGCCCCCTTTTTCCTGCAGATATTTGAAGACACATTCAGACATGGTGCCTCCTGCCGCTGCACGGATTCTCAGGCAATCCCCGTCATGACCTCACTCACCCTCCCCTCCAAAACCCTGAATGGATCTCTCCCTCTCCTTGCTGCTGTAGTATCTGCTGTCCGTTTCTGACAATGGGAATCTGAGGTCTCTTCGTGATTTTCCCCATCCCGTACATCAGCACGAAAGTGAAACGACAAACCAGTTCGACCAGTTTGACAAAGGACAACCATCTGGGTGAGTAAGCTGGCTATTTTGCCTCTTTTACCCCGTTTCTGCTCGTGTTACTTTGTAGGAGAGGACCTTCTGTTTTGTTACTTTCAAAGTAACAGACAAGCAAGAGCTGCTTTCTGACTGTAACCAAATGACTTTTTAGGTCTCCGTTTCTTAACTGTCCTCTTCTCCTATCGATAGAGAGAACGAAGTGGACTCCCGAATGTATGTTCTGCATAAAGCCAGGGAAAATGTTTACAGATCTGTGTTCTTTTGTACATGGGCACAGGTTGATTCGCGCATGTGTCGCCTCCACCTTAATTGAAATGGCTATCAAGAAGGTGTGCTGCTCTTGACCCGTTCTGACAGTCCGCCATAAGTCTGTGACCAATTTACTTTTTTTGGTCTTATTTTCTTAACTCTCTTAAGAGAGAGAGAGAGAGAGAGAGAGAGAGAGAGAGAGAGAGAACTAGGTCGACTCTTGAATGTACATAGACTCTGTATTAAACCAAAGGTAAATTTTTGAGGAAAACACCAGCACACATATATGCTCTCATTTCTACATACTGGGAAAAGGACATAGGTTAATTTAAGTCCGTGGATTCTCCACCTTAATTAAAATGGTTCTTATTAAAGGTGTGTGTTGCTCTAAACCCCATCTGAAAGTCTGAAATGATAAAGTCTTATTTTCTTAACTGTCCTCTTCTCAAGAAAGAGAACTAGGCAGTTTCCTGAAACCAAAAGTTTCTCTTAGGGAAATGTTTAAAGGAAACACCAACACCGATCTGTTTCCATTTCTACATGGGCATAGGTGCAATCCTGTCTTCTCCACCTTCATTGAAAAGTTCTTATTAAGAAGGTGTGTTGCTCGAGACCCCTTTTGGAAGCCCACACTAAGCCTGTTTCTCACTCATGCTGAGTTCCAGCTTTTCTGTGACTCATTCTCAGGATTATAGTTCTCCTAGTGCCCCCCACCCAGAATGAGTAAGAACATCAAAAACTGTGCATACCACCCTTTAAATCTCACTTTAGACTTGGGGTAACCCCCACAAGGTTAACCCAACGAAATAATCATATGCCATGTGGACCAAGGTATTGGGACATGTGAACATTACACCAAGTTAGACTTTAATGGCATGGCATTCAAATACACAGACTTTAATGTGGAGTTGGTCCCCACTTTGCAGCTAGAACAGCTTCCACTTCCTTTCCACAAGATTTTGGAGTTTCTTTGGGAAAGTCAGGCACTGATATTGCATGAGAAGGCCTGGCTCGCAATTTCTGTTCCAGTTCATCCTAAAGGTACTAGATGGGTTTGAGGTCCAGTCTCCGTGTGGACCACTCAGTTCTCTAGAGTGATGGTGATAGGAAACAGGGCTTATGAGGTCTGAAAGAGCCAGATAAATAAGTTAAATATGCTTTAGGCCAAAAACCTTTTCTTTAAGCTGTTATAAAACAAGCTTCCAGCATCAGGCAGTGTTTATGGCCATTGTCATGTTATCGCTTTTAGAGAGGTTTTGGATGATTGGTTCCAATCACCACCACTATCAACAGTTCTGACTCCTTACGTTTCTCTAGATTGGAGAATGTGACATCAGACCTCTCTTAATGAGCTTGTTATTATAGATAGAGAATGCATCCTTGACTGAAAGAAAACACTTGGAATGACTGGTTCTGCATTTTTTTAGGGGGTTTCCCTTTCTGCAAACTGTGTATCAGACTATTATAATTCACAGCATTTAATCGGTATTAGCTTTGAGTAAATTGGTTTGATTTGTTTGAATTTGTCAGGGCAGATTCATTACATTAGAAATTGGACTCACTTAGCTGAAGGGTTTTTGTTTTTTGCGTTAAGTGGAACTTAAACTTTAAGTGGAGGATCGGGCATCAGTGTCTCTCTTTTTCCAGTGCCAGTGAATAAAACAACCGCTAATTAAAGGAGGTTAACTGCATAATAGCAAATTCTGACACTTTCAGCTGATAGGAGCCTGCCATGTTTTTAAAATGACAGATGTTTGCATACAGCTGTGTACTGTCATAACTTACATGTCATTTTCTCTCTCTCTCTGGCTGTTTCTTTGTATGTGTTCTTCTCTGTACTTGAGCTCTCAAGAACTTGTGAAACTCCATCAGTCACGGCACAAGTACGTTCCAATGCAGAGTTCGCATCTAGCCTAGTACAGATCAAATGACCTGGAAGTGTCCTCAGTTCAAGGCTTTATCAAGGATGCGTCAGGAGGTTGTGTATGGGCTCGGTTAGTTACATTTTCCAGAATGCATTTTACACATTGTTGTGGGAATGTAAGTGAGCCACATTTTTTATTCAATGTTTTTGTACTCCCCATTTAGCAAATACACGCTGCTTCCATTGTAACTACCAGCCAATTATTTCCCACCTTTGGCCCTTTTTATAGGCACTTTTCATGAACATATATTTGTATTAAGATCTAAATTACCCAATGCTAAAAAGTGTATTATTTTATTGTAAATCTCAAATAGCTGGAAAGACAGGGTCTTGAGCCAAATGGAGCACCAAGAATACGAGGTTGCCCATATTCCCAAGAATGGGAGTTTGTACCTGTGGTACTCCATATTGAGAAACACCCCCCCACCCCTCTCTCACTTACTCCCGGCCTCTCTGTCAAAGTCAGTCTCTTGGAGCCTCTTTCTTGCTCCCTTTCACACTCACTCTCTCTTGTAGTGCTCTCTCTCTCTCTCTCTTTCTCTCTCTCTCTCTCTCTCTCTCTTTTGCAGTGCTCTCTCTCTCTTGTAGTGCTCTCTCTCTCTCTCTCTCTCTCTTTGCAGTGCTCTCTCTCTCTCGCTCTCTCTCTTTTGCAGTTCTCTCTCTCTCTCTTGCAGTTCTCTCTCTCTCTTTGCCGTGTTCTCTCTCCCTCTCTCTCTTTTGCAGTTCTCTCTCTC
>JBBPDH010000130.1:16275076-16289692 GCA_037974565.1 Clupeocharax schoutedeni
GGTATGTTATTGTGTGTGTGTGTGTATGTGCACTACACAGGCTGGATCAGACACAGGCGTGCTGCGGGAGTTTTTAATGCCTCAGTGTTACTGTTAGACTGAAAATAGGCCACCAGCCAAAAAATTTTAAATCTGCAATCAAGACCTTCAAGACCTGTTCTCATACATTGTATATTGTAACAACACATAACCACATCTGTTTATATATACAGCGACAGGGTCTTTAATGACAATGCAATCAAATACATAGACGTTAATCTGTCGCTGCCTCTCTTCTTTGAAGGTTTTCCACAAGATTTTCTATGGCAAATTTGTGCCAGTGTATTCTGTAGAGCATTTATGAGTTCAGACACTGATGTTGGATGAGAAGGCATGGTTCACAATCTCAGTTCCAGCTCATCCCAAAGGTGCCGGATGGGCCAACCATGGAACTTGTTTTGTGCACTGGGACACAGTCATACTGGAACAGAAAAGGTTTATCTCCAAACTATGTCCACAAAGTTGAAAGCATGGCGTCATGATCTGTAATTACACATATTCTGAGATTGAGTTACATGTGTGTTTATGTATTAGATGTGACGGGCGGCAGAGCTGCGCTGTTCCTGTGGTAAACTCAGTCTTCTCTGATCCCTGTCACGGAACTTATAAATACCTAGATGTTGCCTTCAACTGCCTTCCATACAGTAAGTAACTTATTAAATACAAAAATATTCATCTGGAGATGATGCAGCCAACACTTTCAGTAGACATTCTTATAAATGAAGGTTTCTAAATGGCTCTTGGGTAGAGGTGGGGAGTTTCCCAATGCAGTTCTCTTCGAAGAATCCTTTATAGCACCTTTTTCCTTTAAAGATTATTGGAGAAATATTGGACGGTGATGCACAGAAACATTGATGTATTAAAGTATTCATTTTGTCTCCCCATATCAATCCAGAAAGAAGCGTCATCTGTGAATTTCAGGAAGGTGTTATAAGATGTGGTACGTCTGAGTCAACTGGTTTAGTTCTTTTCATCATGAAATAACAAAGGGAACAATGGTTTACAGTGATTTGAAAGATAATGACACATGTGTAAGTGGAACATTGAGTCAGGAGAGCTGTGCTTCAGTGTTTATTTTGTTTTGTACACAAGAGAGCGGAACGATATTCGTACATCATGCCAACTATGGGCGGAGGGATCGCAGCACCTGCCCCCATAAGCTCGCAACTACATCAGATTGCTACTTCCCTCAGACCTACAGCCTGCGCTCCAGGTAAATTTACATTTACGGCATTCAGCTGATGCTCTTATCCAGAGCAACATACATCAGTGCTCAAGTAATTAAAGCTACACTGAACTCAATATCCGCTATTCAGCAAAGTTACTGCCAGCTAAGCTACACCCAACTCGATCCTTTCAAAGAAAAATCAGAGGTGAAAGCAAGGAAGGAGTTTAGATTTTTTTTTAAATTATGAAACAAATAAATACATGGAAGAAATAAATAAGCAAAATAGTCATAATTAGTCAAAAAGATGAAGAGGTGGGTCTTCAGACGTCGCTGGACAGCCAGGAATTCGGCAGATCTGATCGGAAGAGTGAGTTCATTCCACCAGTGGGGGTGCCAAGACTTGATGCCTGTGTTCCTCTTCTCTTGAGCAACGGAGGTTCCAGATGAGCAGTGCTCGCCTTGAACGCAACTGTTCTCAAGCAGGCATAGACAAATTAAATTACAGTTGCAACCTACATGCACTATCATACCACTCAGTCTGACTGCTAATATGGCAGAAGGTAGCAATACACAAATTAGTCCTTTACTCAGTCTTGTTTGTAACTTGCATTAAGCACATTGATCCATCACAAGAGCCTTTCTGTGGGTGTCCATGTATGTAGGCATGTAATCCAACCAAATTAATTATGGTAGTCTATATAATATAGGGCAGGGTATGCAGCGGACAAGTTCTAAAAATAGCACAACTCCCCAGTGAGCAGCATTAACATCTTTAATCACATTTGCGTTTATTTAGATTTGAAATTCACATGTCAAAAAAAAGCATGACAATCATGTTCATTATACATGAACTTTAGATACATTTAGGTAAACTCTGTTCTAGTGTATCAAACTGGTAGCCCTTTTATGGCTCAGTACTCGTGATATATATATTCAAAAAGCTTGGTTACCCCTGATACAGGGCAATCTTTAGTCGTGTTCGTTTAGTATGCCATTCACAGTTCCAAGTGAATCTTTGTGTAGGAGTAGCAATCCAACCAAATTAATCTTTTTAATCAGAACAGTACAGGGCAGTCTTTAACCTTGTCATATTATTGCCTCAGCTATGCATAATATGTAGCATATCACAGTTGCAATGTACGTATGTAGCAATACACCTTTAAGGATGTCTTCTTTTTTTCATGCCTCAATAGGGAATTCAAGGTCTTAATTTTTTTTCCCCCTTTAGACTGTGTGGTGTTGCAAAGTACATTTACTATTCAAAACCCAGACGCTGGGCAAGAAACCTTTGTCCATTTCCAATTGCACAACAGAACTCTGCAAGTAGGCCGGAGGTTGTATGGCGACTTAATGAATTCTCTGTAGCAATGATTGAGGGTTATTAAGTTTATCTTTGGCACCGCAACTGAAAAGTCATAGTGTTCTGTAATGATTTAATTCACCTAATCAATAGTCTGCACTCTTTCTTGTTCCATCCATCATTCCGGTTTGGCATGGTGGAACCCCAGCAATACGGGTAATCAGAATCAGCATGAACGCACAGTGGCAGTAGGAATGGTAACAAAATGTGTGGTCATGGATTTGGTGAAAAAACACCCCTTAAGTTGGTTTTGCCTATAGAGAACATTTTTGTTCAAATGCACCCTGTGGAAAAACGAACTATGCCAGAGCGGATATATTTATCCTGTGTATAATTCCTGGATTCCGCTGGAGCCTCTGGATTACATTATTGATTCAAAATGCAAATATTGCTAGAGGCAAGGTAACACTCCTGTGCATTGAACTGACATCATAAGCCTCGCAACCTCACCAAAATATCCCACACAATCCAGTAAGCTTACTTTCATCCCAAAAGGCAGTGGCTTGGCTTGGAATAGCAGGAATGGTTTAAGGTACATGATAAAGAGTTTAAGGAGTTGAAGTTCTCCAGATCTCAATCTGATCGAGCATCTGTGGGATATGCAATCCCCAGAAGCCCCAGCTCATGGCTTACAGGACTTAAAAGGATCTGCTGCTAATGTCTTGGTGCTAGATATGACAGCAGACCTTCTGAGGTCTTGTGGAGTCAATGCTTCAATGGGAGCATAGCACTTTTGATGTTTTAGATACTACACAATACTAGTCAGAGGATTTTAATGTTACGCCTGATTAGTAGACACTATTTTGACTATACGATCTTGTGATTCAGAAGACCCAGTGACATTCATGTAGATAGGAGAAGTGTGCTCTGGAACAGTTTTGTTTACCACAGGGTGCTATATTCAAATACACCACTCATTTTGTCTTTAAAGAAACATAGCTTAAAACGGAAGTCATGTATTATAATAACAACCACAGGACCTCTGAAGTTGATACAGTCAGAATGTATCCTTACCCTGTTGTTCTCATTCCAATTCTTATTTTTTGCTGAATCCAGGTGCAATGGCAAGACGTTTTGCAAGTTGAAGGCCTCTAATAATATTTTCTCTGATCCATGCTATGGTGTCCATAAATACTTGGAGGTGACCTATAGCTGTAGCTATTACGTGAGTATTCAACATTAACTAAACAGTCCAAAACCTTAAAACAAAACAAAACAAAAAAAAAACAGAGTGCTCCGAATTGCCAGCTTTTAGGCTCTTTTCTGTTTCCGGAGCCATAGCTACGTTATGCCACATTTTAATCCATGAGCATACGGATAAGGGATGCTTCATGTGTGCCAGGTTAATAACATTCGCAATGCAAAAGCACTGCCATGTAAAAGACTGTTTGTGTTCCTCAGGAATAAATGGAATACTTCATAACATCATTTTTTTTCTGGAACCTCCGAGATGCTCTGCAACCATGGAAGGACTGGGGGACGTGACAGGATATGTTTTGTTTTCAGGTCAGGGGCTGTAAATCTTGTAGTTTATTTTGATTTGTAATGAACAAAAGTAGTTTGTAAGATAGTAAATGAACAAAGACATGTTTTCTACTCCTTTATCTGTGGCTGCTGTCTTCAAAGCAAGCAGTTTATTAAACTTCATAATTAATGTATATGTCTGATTATGAACAAACATACCTTGTAAGATAATAACTAAAGAGAGGATAACGATAAATAAAGGTGTTCAACCCTTTGGTACCCTCGTGTATTTCTTATTTATTGTACCTCCTCTAATGAAATCATAATTCATCACTGTACTTGTGGAAGAGAACCTGAAGTAGGATGTGTCAGCAGAGAGGATTTCTGCGTCTCCTTCCAGCGCTGATTTCTGTCCTTCATTGTAACCGATTTCAAATGGTGCTAGAAACCCCAAAAGACTCTGAACACCAAAAGAAATCGGTCAGCCTTGGTGACAGGACACAGTCTTGTTGCTCAGGCTTTCGGTATGACGTGTTTAGGCAGGTTTAGATATGAGCCATACAAATATAAAAAGTAGAAATGATGTTGTACAGTTCCACAAAAAAGAACGACGTTTCTCCCACCCCTAGAACACTGATTTCAAATGGTGCTAGATTCTTTACAGAAACACTCTAAGCCACCATCTGAAACCAGCTTCCAAGAGGAGCCAATATCATCCCATATCTCTTGTTCCACTCCTCAGTTTGCTGTAACATAATATTACAGGATTAGGGTATAGCAGGAAAAAAAAAAAACAATGCAGAGCACATATATCAATGTCCAATGCAAAGTTACTACAGGAACAGCTTGTTTCACATATTCAGCTTCTTGTTTCTAAATCAGATCACAATGCTGTGAAGTACACATAGTTAAAGGGGGAATGCGACTGATTTTTCACATTTCCTGCATTAATAAATGGTTAAAGCACACATTCAGACTGGTTTGATGTGGACAGTGCCTTTGTAGAGAAACATAATGAGTCAGGATTGACAGGACCTAGATGTTCAAAGACCTAAAATCTTGCCAAAAAAACAATACAAAACATACCCCAGAAGCCCACCAGACCTTTAGGATAGTCACTATAATCACTATATATCACTAACACTGTCAGTGTGTTTCCCTACAGTGCGGCATTTTATATTAAACCACTCATCGTGATTTGACATGTGATAACATTTTTGAAGTTTAGAACTTTATTTCTAAGTAACTTGTGCTAATTTAATAGTTAAAATTTCACTTTAACAAAACTCATTACTATCTGTTTTGTTTTAAAGTCTGCTATTAATATTACAGCGCTGTTATGTTTCAAATGGCAAGTTCCCAGCTTTCACTTAAGTGAGCTGGGGTCTTATGGGAAGCCATGTCATTGTCATTAAGCTTCATACTATTTGTTTAATGATTTGTCTTATGAAGTAGCTTTAAAATAGCTAGCTACATTCTAAAAATAGTCTGTGCAGATCGCTAGCTCTGCTTCCCTCTGCAGAAAAGAACAGAAAAGTTAAAGATACTGTCCTTATCTTTTCCTATAAGGTGAACTTACAAGTGTTTTTCAGAAAACATCAGTAAAATAGTGAGGCTCCTAATGGGATGCAAAACACACACAACCGCCCCCCCCCCCCCACACCCCCACCCCACACACACACACACACACACGGCCAAAGTAAGAGGCCTAACTGGGCCAAAGCTATTGCTTCAAACCTACTGGTTCATTTTTACATCTGTCCTGATTCTCTCTGCTTTGCAGAAATCAGCTTACATCCCAATTCAAACATTGTCGTGGGCTGTTGTCTTTTAGAACTGAAGCTGCAATCCAAAACCCCAGCAGAGTCCAGAATGAGCAGGCTACACAACACACAGAAAAACATACACCACCCATTTGGCATAGAAACCCTACACCGCCTGTTCTCTTTCTCTGAGGACTATCAGGATTATCAGTCAAACAACTCTAGAGATTCTACAATAGACACTCAACAAGAGCAGAGATGGGGCACTTTAATCTTGCTTATCTCCCCTCCCTCACACTTTGATAATGGTCTCCCACAAGAGCTGAGAGGCACGCTTTAAACGTTAATTAGATAAAAGTCAATGCTTTAATGTAACTTTGAAGAATGATGAATCTCCAGGACGCAAAATATTTTATGGGATTTTGCCAAGCGAGTACTTTGCTCGGCCAGTTCTTTTAGACGTGCTTATACAAAGCAGAACTGCAAAACTGCCATCAAACTCCAAATTTCCATGTAGAAAAACAATATTGCCACTGTCTGGACAAAACCTTGTCTTTTTTTTACATTGTTTTAACATTTCATGATGAATGGATCCACAGAAATAGTGACGACATACTGAAGACATACTGGTAGAAAACAGTGAGTACTATTCAGAGACTAGTCTCTGTAGCTCCCTTTCTGGGACCAAAACTGTTTTAAAATGGCTACGTATTTATATTGGGCCCTTTAATCATTCCCTTTTAGAACGGAGGTTAAAAATAATCCTAGTCCAAGAGTGCTCAACTATCCAAGAGTGCTTGATCTATCAAGGGTCACAGTGTCTGCAAAAATATGTTCCAGCATTGCACAACACCACCTGATTTCCCTAATGTGCCCGCCCTTCATTGAATATGGAAAGCTAATAAGTGAAATCAGATGCTGCAGAGACTGGTTTAGAACAGATACCTGTACACTCATTAAAGACCCTCGAGTGAAACATTTCCATACATAATGATTATTGACGACGTAATTCAACGTCTACACTTATGCTGGGAGATTTATTCCACTCGGACTACCAGAAGAGAACTTCGTAATCTGTGTTCTGAAAAGTGGCCGAAAGTATCACAAGAACAAATTACTGGCTGATGCAAAGCCAGGCCCACGAGCGTCTTAACTCAAAATAGACAGCCTTAGTATCAATCAGTAACGGCATGAACAAGCAACATATCAGCAACTTACGCTTATTCAGTTATGTCCCCAAAAATCATGCAAATGTCAGCATCACCCATGTAATCACTAGCACCTCCACGGCAGGAGAGCAGGGAAGCTTCGGAACAAGGTCAGAAAAGCTGAACTCCAGCAGTACCTCAGGGTCCTTAGCGAAGGAAAATCAGGACATGGAGACTGAGCGAGTCTCAGCCTGCAACGTGTCAAGCATAATGCATCCTGTTTAGCACACCTACACACCTCACAACAACTTATATTTCATGTAATATAAGAAGAGAGACAGGGAGGAAGCAGAGTAAAAGAACAGGCCGATAGCTGTGACAAGGCAGGTAAAATGATCTTGCCCCAAAACTTATTTTCAGCTCACCTGAGTGCACAATGCGCTGAAAAAGGCTGCGTAGGCTTCATTTGGGCCCTTTTAAGAGTGTTTCAATGCTGCCTCGTCCACTGCATACGCTCTAAAATGGAGCAAGCTAGGGAAGTGGAGAATTCTGGCAGAGAATGCTCCTGACGCCAGCAACGCTGTAAAGGGTGTGGTGACAGGTACTGCCCAGTGCATTGACATGCAGCCAAAAAGATTTATCCGAGCGTTTAAAAAAGTGCCAAATGGCATAGTTCTGCGCGTCTGTGCCCACGGAGCCAAGCCCTTTGGCAAGTAAACAGACCCCTCACCGCGCCACACCCCAGGATTTAACCTGTTTTGATCTTCTCCTAACACTTTTTTTCTGTTTTCTTTGAGTGGTGCCCACTCTGGAACACCCATTATGCTGTGACTGATTAAGAGAGACTGAGGGAAGTGGTTGAGCTGCCAAAAATATTTCCCTCCCTTCTCTGATTTGTCCAAAGAGCACACACTGCATGTTTGCTTTGAGGGCTACAATAGAAGGAAGAACAGAGCCACAAGGACACTGTAACACTAATCTGTCTGATGGGACAATGTTCATGGGAGTTTCCCTCTCCTCAGAGCAGGAGAGGAGCTTGGTGACAGTTGCTGTTTGGAGGTATCTGGTTGCTTCTGAAGGCTCGGCCCCCCTCTCACTTTCTCTCTGCTGGGTTGTTTGTTGCGTCCCTGCCCTCTGCGCATTGTGTAATGTTTATAGAAGATTTAAAGGGACAGTGCTGTTTTTGCGAAAAGAAAACAGCAGAAGCTGAGATGCTGAAAGCAGCTTATTAAGAAGAGCCTAAGGAGCAAATCCGAAAGGAACTTAAATATACTGCGGTTAGAAGACAACATCTATTACTCCAAATTATTGTAAACTGGTAGTTCTTAGCAGGAAAATCCAGAAAAGAATAGGTGCCGGCAAAAGAGACCTCACAGAGTCTACAAAACTCATTAATCAAATGGTTAATAACATCCTGAAGCCAGTTTACTATGCTGTTTCCCATGTCGTCTGTAAGCTCTAAATGACTAAAAGATAAACACAAGCTCTCAAATACGAGTGCATGAACACATATCACAGGATGAGTGGCACTAGCAAAGCGAGAGCTAGGCAAATACCAAATACCAGCAGTTCCTATCTGCGTCAGAGCCCAAAGCCCCAGGCCAGCCGCCCACAGGTTAACTCCATCCTGTGGCTAGCCTCATCCAGAGAGAGCGGCCCCTTTTCGGAGGTGGCCAGGCCGACTGCACCACGGCCCCCCTCCTGGTGCCACAGTGCCAACATGCTGTGTGCCAGCAATCCAGGCTGTGGCGTCTATTGCAGCAGCAACAGCTGCACTGCAGGACCCTGGCATCCACGCAAGCTTCTGGCCACATACGCACACTCACATAGGGGACTGGCCTGCTCTTGATGCCACAAGTTCCCAATGGAAAAATCTCGATCTTGTGGAAGCCAGACTGTCTCTGAAGTGTTTGACTGCAGTTGGGTTCATTGCATTTTTAAAAATGAGTTTTAAAACTCACTGTTTAAAGCAAAAGAGTATAAACTGGTCAAAGGACTGCGGCGGCAAGGAAGCTTCTAGAAAATCTAAAGAAGATCTGTGACAGAAGGTGATGGCAGTGAGAGATGGGTCTTTTGTTTTCCCCCCAAAACGTGTGCTCTAAAAAAAGAAAAAAAGAAAGACTATAATGCACATAGTCCTCAGAACTGGCAGCGTAAAGGTGCGAGCTCCGGTTCTAACACAGTTGATCTAAACAGGAAATGCGGTGGTCAGCCAGCAAAGGAAGAGGGGAGCTGATAAACACCAGAGCAACAGGCACAGATCAACTGCGTCACAGTTATCTCTCTCGCCTTTCCTCCCTTTTGCTCTGAGACACATGCAACCGGGTGACTGACAAACAAACAGTACTGCGTCAACTCCAGAACGTATATACACAACTTTCAACGACTAAAATCATGCACAGTCACTATTCCAGATACCTCCTTTTTTCAGTCCATCGATTTCCCACAGAAACGTCATGTTAGTTGAACTCCAGTTTCCACTAGTAACTGCACTATAGCTTTATACATAAAAAACTTTATAACTTACATTATATTATCTAAGCTAACAATGCTTGTACAGCTTTAAAAAAGAAAGAGACACCCCTGAAACATTGCAAACAAACAAATGTTTGATTTAAAATGACTACTTCAGCGCCGAATTCTCCTGTACACACCATCTAGCATCAAACAAGGCCTACCTACGATAACATTACCTTCTGCCCAAACAGAGTCATCCTTCCACCTGTTTGTTTGAGATTGTCCAATGGCATTCCAGCTGCGAAAGCAGTTGGAGGGCTTGCCACGTCCTAATTGGAGAAGAGCTCTGTCACTCAGCTGAATGATGCGGCTGCTTTAGGAAGTCTAGCGCATGAGAACTGGATGCCAGCCAGTGCAGTCACCAAGAGAGCAAGGTAAACAATTTCTCTCTCTCCCCTGCTATGACATTTACCCCTTTTCAGCGGTCCCCTCTTCTCAACGAAGCCCTGCATTTCAGGAGAATGAGTGAGAGAGGTAAAGACAGAGAAAGAGAGAGTGAAAAAGAGAGAGAAAGAGAGAGAAAGCGAGAGAGAGCAAGAAAGAGAGAGAGAAAGAGAGAGAGAGAGAGAGAGAGAGAGAGAATGACACAGTGAAAAACAGCCATGCACTCAAGAGTGAGTGCAGCAGATATGACTGCGTCACAGCCCTCTGCTTCCAGTAAACTATGCAGGAACGAAAATGCTGTTGAGGGAAGTGCTGGGTCTGAGGGACGTGCTGACATAAGCCCTCGATACACCTCTGACGAAACCGCCCCAATTACCAGCTCGTTCTGCTCTCTTCCTTGCCAAGAGATCACAAATTTAGCCCTCACGCGCTTAGCCCTTTGCCTCGCTCCCCTTGTAAACAAGTGAGCTGGAGGCACTCCTCCTCTACCTGCTGCTCACACACACTCCTCAGCCCATCACAACACAAGGGACAGAAAGGCACATTAAATGATCAATGCCTGGCGAAAGATACTAACAGCGCAGCTCCCTAAACCGTGTGTTTCGGATGAGGCTGGCAAGGCCGAACACAGAGAAAAGTACTTCGTCTTGAGCAAGCTCTAGAAGAATCTTTCTGGGCCAGTCTGATTGGCACTGGATTGTAACATGAGGTAGCCTATAGTTCACCTGTTACTACAAGCTCCTATTTCCAGACTGAGCTGCAGACGTACACACAGTGATTAAGGTGCATAGACTCAAATGGCGCTGACAGTCAGGGTGATACAACGCTGTTGCGTACGTTGTTATCTGTCTCTCTGTGAATGGCGCCTATCACCTCCGTCCTCTTATTCAGGAACCTTCCAGAAGAAAAGGCTTTAACCCTTCTCCGGACGCTCGCCTGCCTGCCCGCCTGCTCCAAGCACACCTCACGGCGCCATCGACGCACACGCCCAGACTCGGACTCTCACCCTCACACACATGCACACTCAAATACAAACACACGCTCGACTTCGGACTACAGAAAGTATGTCACATCCTCAGCATCCATGTTGGAACTCGGAGCTACGATTCCGAAGTACGAGAGAGACGGAGAAAAGGTGTGACAGAACGAGGATGGAGAGGGAGAAAAGAGGAGGATGAGAGGCGGACGAGTCGACGGCGGGGCTGAGGCTCACTCACGGCCGCACACTCTCGGGAAGGAGGGGGGGAAAAAAGACTCGGACTCCTGTCCTCCTAGCTGCTGTTTTCCTCTCGACGTGAAAAAGTGACGTAGCAACTAATCCAAAATCTCTCTCTCCCTCCCTGTCTCACTCTCTCTCTCTCTCTCTCTCTCCCTCCCTCTCTCCTTACACCATCACTCCTCCCTCTCCTCTCCTGCTCACTCTATTTTTCATCTGGTTGCAACAGCAGATTCGCTCCTTCAGTCTCAGCCGCTTTTTTACTGACACACAGAACGCAAATAGACCTCAAACACACGCACATACAGTTGCGAGCAAACAATCAGATATCTGTCGCGCACACACACATACACACACTCCCACAATCCCTCTCTCTCTCTCTCTTTCTCTAACTCTTTCTCTCTCTCAAGCGCGCAGTGTGACGCAGCACTTAATTCTCTGGGCTTTTTTCCTTCTCTCTCTCCCTCTCTCGCTCCTGCTCTCTCATTTATGGCTACAGGAACCGTGCTTCTTGAAAAACTCAACCCAGCAGTGCACTGCCTGCCACCGAGTGAAAGAAACAAGAGAGAACGCAGGAGAGCGAGACAGTTAGAGCAAGCGCTGGTTACAATTAAAGAGACATTACAATGTCTTCTGTTGCCGCTCTTCCTTCCTCTTTCATGTCCTCCACTTCCCTCTGTCCTCCTTTAACTGGATGTTTGCCCGTCTCTCTCTCTCTCTCTCGCTCTATCTCTATCCCTCGCCCTCTCACAACTCTCCAGCATCTTGTCTTGTTTGTACTGCGAGACGCACTCACTCATGTCTCGGTGAACTGAGATGACTGTGCCACCCCCGTCACCTGACAACCCACAGCTTTTAAAGGCACATAGCTGAGCCGCGCGACTGTTATGTAACAGCCAGGCAGCTCCGTTTTTGTTTTCCCTCTGTCTCCTGGGTCACATCGCTGGGGCAAGAATGGGGCACAATCAAGTAAACATTACATGTGTCAGTTTGACATGTCGAACGTGTGTCGTCACATTTAGCAGGTCGTTCAACTGAACCACACCCTGTGTTGCGACTGCTGTTACCGCGCTTCATTAGCATCAACAAGAATGTTGACTTCCGAGAACCCCTTCCTAATTTGACTCCGGGTGCAGTTTGTTTGATGTGAGGATGTAATTCATACTGTAGAGGTCTATATGGACTACAGGATTACAGGGTTAATAGGGAAGTATACGTCTGGTTCTGAACTCTGCACATTCACAATGCACTCTTAAAAAAGGTGCTAAAAAGATTTGCTTGCATAATGTCTTTAATAAACCATGGTTGCTTACTCCAATAATCGTTAAATGGATGTTTTTTCACAGATCTGTCTTTGTTAAAGTGTGACGATGCTTTTCACGGTATAGAGAACCTTCAGAAATGATACGTTTCTGAGAAGAAAATTTGTTTAGGTCTTAAAAGGTCTTTTTACATTCACTCTATCTCAATCACAAAGAGAACTAAAATGTTATTGATTTTTAATAGATTAGAGGTTGAAACACTGCTACAAAGGTCTGACTGCATTCACTCACTATTAGCGATGTCAGGTACTGAAGCTGGATGAGTAGTTCTGTATTCCATATCCCAGGCAAATCCCGATAGCATTGGATGGAGCTTCATCACTCCAGATAACAGGTTCACTTCTTCACATCATGTTAATAATTGGGCATGATGACCTTAGGCTCATGCGCAGCTGTTTCACAGCATCTCATTCTAATGAATAATGCTTTTCCATAGAAAATACACAAACCGGAATCTTGCGCCTGTCATGGGAACACCGTAAAAGCCGAATGCACTAATTAGGGGAGATCTTTGGGTAGTTTTAGACATCTTGTGTATATGAATGTTTTTAAAATTGCTTTACTGGATATTATACCAGCTGCTGTTATCAGATCATAAAGTCTGTTTAATCAGGATGTGACCTTTTTATGTGTGACTTTTATTGACAGATGTGATGTTACTGTAAACCCCAAGCAAACTAGAGGTAAAATGCTGCATAATTCCCTGCTTTGGTCTGGAAATAAATGTTCTCTATGATGTGAATGGCATGGGGAATGTATGCATTTTCAGATGGAAGCAGGGACTCATTAGAACTGAGACAGTGCACCATATGAAAATCCAATGGAACTTCTCCTCCAGTACAATGATTGGTAAATATGGCAACTATACGTAAGCAAATACCCAAATTCACATAATTCACAATAAGCCTGTGTCTGTGGCAAAGGATGAGGATATCAAAAGGTATTTGCTCTGTGGTAGATTAATACTGTTGCAAATTTGGCAGAAATGACCAATAAAATTTGCTTGACTTGACAAAATTGTCCTCCCTACTTAAGTTAGTAACTCGATTAAAGTCATAAAGCACAGATGGTGCTATTAGTTGAGTGAATTACTCAAGCAAAAGCATTGTTATTTCACAGTTGTGATCTAAGAGTAAGGGCTTTAAATCAAGAGTGCTCTCATATGTTCTAACAAACTAGCAGCAAATTAAGTTGGATAACAAATAAGCCAAATGATGCGATATGGAACAAGCTAGGGAATGCTGAATAATTAAAGATAGAGAAATACAACATAGTTAGACTAATCTATCTAGACAAATCAAGTTTAAAAGGAGAAAAAAATGAGGACTTGGTAAGTCGTCTAAGGATTGGAGGAGGGAGGAGGCGAGGTTTGATAGTGTGACTGGACGAAGGAGTGAGTGTTTAAGCGTAGTGCTGAATGATGTATGAAATGTATGAAGCAAGAGCCTGATGAAAACAAACCCCTCCCTATTCTAATGCTGACACTTTTGGAAAGACTGCATCTCCCAGCATGCTATTCTTCCTATGTCTTCATCTGCCTACAGAAGTAGACAGCACTAGCAGGAGCTGGTCAGTTGGCAGCAAGCATGGCAGCCAGCAGGCAGATGACACACCAGCAGAGGAGGATAAGCCTCTTAGCGGTCCAATTTAACTACGGGACCACAAGCAGCACACTAAGGGCTCATTAACACAATGTCACATCTAATGAGTGAGAAATAACTTTCAGAAATGTGGCAAAAGTACACAAACAAAGACACTTTTCATCTGACCAGGCCTGCAAAGCAACTTCTGTAACTGTCCACTGGAAATATTGAAATTCTGAACCAACATCACGATATTGTCATTGGTGATGATGCAATAGGATGTTTAGAAGAGAATCACAGTGGTATTTAAGGCAAACAGTGTTGCAAGACAACTGTGTACATAATACAGTTCAATATGTCAATTTGCTGGTGGGGGTGGAAAAGCTGTTCTTCATTGACAGGAACATCACACTCTTAAAAATAAAGGTGCCAGCATTCCATACTATTGGCAAAGCTTTCCTGTGGAAATAATTAAAGCCCTGTGTGTGGTTGAATGCCTGGGTAGCCATGAGTACAACTCTGAGAAGGAATATTTACAAAGTATAAGTATACTTATACTGTACTGAATACTGTATATACTTATACTGAATACTCTGTGTATGTGGCATGGCTAAAAACAATGGCAGCCTAATCTGTTAAGGCCTAATATGAC
>JBBPDH010000130.1:16289792-16306388 GCA_037974565.1 Clupeocharax schoutedeni
ATACTTATACTGAATACTCTGTGTATGTGGCATGGCTAAAAACAATGGCAGCCTAATCTGTTAAGGCCTAATATGACTTTACTTTCCCCATATTTTAGGGGTAACAGCCGGTTGTACATTGTCAGAAAAAAATACAAGCAAATCTATTTGAGATATTTAACAACTCAACATTTAAGGGATGAGTGGCTCTGGTATGCCTGGTGAAGCTTTGGGTCGGAATGACTGATAATATGTAAATTGGATTATCACTGATATAACAAAGAAATAATCACCAAAAGTGTTCTTCAGAGTGTTGTCCAAAAAACACTTTTGGTTCCGTAAAGTACCTTTCAATAGACGCTTTAACTATTTATTTTTTTAACTATTTCTGTTAAAAACAATGCAGACATTCTATCAAACAATTACTCAGCAATTGAACTTTCTATAAGCATAATTTCACGTTAAAATCTCTATTTATGACTTAGAGCAAGTGTTAGATACTCGTAAAAACTCACCCATACTGTCTTGTTTCTGCCGCAACCCCTTTGGGAAGCCAAGGCCTGATGGGTGTGAAGAGAGCAGAAATACTTTGTCACATTTTGCATAGGCCTGCCACATCTTTGCATAGTCAGTGCTGAGTATTAAGAGAAATTCTGTGAAATGCTTGAAGGTCCTAAGCACGTTTTGTTCAAGAATACATGCGTCTGTGTTACAGGGACATCTGTTGGACTACAGCACACAAATCCTATGAGGCTGGAAATAGCTTGGAAGCAATAGCTTGGATGTACACAATGACTCAAATTCACTCACGGTCCAGTGATTACTGGGAAAATATGCTCCGAAACCACTGGAGTGATTTTTGGGTTTTGGATGACTGATGGAATAACTTAATGTATTCATATTAATACATTCTTATATTTGTAAATAATGCAAAATAGAAGCAGCAAAACTGTGCAAACTGTAAGATTTCACACTACAGAATCCCAAATGATGTTACTACATGTGGAAAATGCAGCACCCAAGCACTTACTTCAGTAAAGCAAGACCCCTAGAAGGATACAAACAAGCACAAAAGAAGTGTTTGGTGAAAACTGTATGCCACGTCGTAAGCTTGAACAAGCTTAACACAGTAGTAAGCTACAGGATTAATTCTCTAAGAGAGTCCAAGCGCCATATTGTCAATGCGGGAATGGATATAAGGAGTTGAAAACATTGTACGGTGTTATTAAGAAGCTGGATAAAGGCAGAAAACGAAAACGATGATAAAATACTTTGGAACCTCTGAATGTATTTATTGTTGCATCCTTTAGCCGATGTATCAGAAAAGGGCTCACCGGTCTGTATCAGTTTTCAACACTCTGTTGAGGCGAGACCATTATAAAGTTCCAAAGAAAGATCAAAGCTAAAATCCATCTATGGAGTATTGAATGTGTTGCATGGCTGGTCTGAACCGACCAATCATCTGAAGAGAAAAATACTGTGCAGAAGAAACAGAGATGTTCTGGTCCCATATACTGAGCCAAGTTCCACATACTCCTCATGGACTGTGTAGTAACGAAACTGTTTATTTCAAACAATGGAGGCCTCCTTCAAAGGCACTTTAATCCAACAAAGCTATGCAGAAACAGGAAATGTACCCTCCTTTCAAAGTGACAAATGTCCAGGACACCGAGGTTGAGGGTCTGTTTGGCTTCCACATTCGGGACATTGTTTCCTTTATTAAAAGCTTGCGGAAACAAAACTCATTATCAGCAAGGTGAATTATTTTCCCCTCTGCACTGTTTGCTAACAGGGCCATTTTCCACTCTGTACCGTTTTGGTGCGGCCCGCAGCAGCTAATGATGCATGCTAACACAGGTCCTTCCTGTCTGCTATTTATATGCCCCGTCATTCAGCAGCAGGCGATGGGCTGGTTAATTTTAGCTGTGTCATCTCTCCTGTGAGCCCCACTTCCTGCGGGCTTAATTCGCCAGGCAGCAGAGGAGCCTGGTGGCATGGCTACGCAGACAGGCGGGCCTCAGCTGCCTCGCAAAGCCTGAACTGCGTGGAACAGGCCCTAAATGACGCACTTTATCTGCCACTGACTCGCATCGAGGTGCACAGCACAGGTCGATAACCTTAATAGGGACACATTTTTTAACTTCATCTATATCTATGGCACCACAAACACCAGAATCTCGATACAAACGTAAACAAATGTATTATACAAATGCATACAAATGTGTAATGTATAGAAATGTATTACAGAAAATACTGGGCTGGTGCTGAACATGTCATCTGTAGTTAATAAACAAGCCATGAAAGTGCCATCTACTAGTTCTGAACTATAGATTTTTTATTATTCGGCTGAAATGATGCAAAAAGAATCAAATAGAAGAAAATGTCACATTCAAAAAGAGCAAAATTCTAAAACTATCAGGCTACATTAATGTAAAATGATCATTACTTTGTTCAATGTAGACTGTGCATACTAGCTGCACTGTGTGGGTGAGATCATTTATTTAAACTTACCATATGTGCCAGCGAGCGCTGTCCACTCCTGACTGACTGTAAAACAAGAAGTACAGAACTGTAACTACATCAAACAACAACACATCCAATCTCCAAACCCAAACCATGAGACCTACGTGGATGAGGTCCTTATTTGTTCCTTGTTTCTGGTACTTTTGAACAGTTCAATTTATTCTGTGATCAATTCTTTATTATTTCACCAGACCACAAGTCAATCCAAACTCTAGTATGTTTCTAAACAAGGGCATTGTTTTGGTGTTCGTCAGATTTAGAATTCAGAGGCTTTACTGTTTCTAGACTGAGGGCAACAGACTTCTCCTCTATGGAGACTTTCCTAAACACAACTAATGGATGTTCCAGTGCTTTGAAACATGAGACTTCAGGCTCCTGCTGGCATTTGTGCTAGCACTGATTAGACGAGCCTGTGTGGTCATTATGCATGCCTGAATGGTCAACAATAAAGTAAAGTAAAGTAAAGCGGCTCCTTATAGTCCTGCACAAACACACCACAGCACACAGTGTAAACAGTATGAACAGTATCTTTCTCTGCATTTAAGACATTCATCAAATGAAGCAGTGGGTTGCCACCAACAAGGGATGCCGAGGGAGCAGTGTTTGGGGACGGTTCCTTCCTCGAGGACCTCAGTGGTGCCACTAGCAGTCCTGGGATTCAAACACACTACTTCTGATCACAGGGGCAACTCTCTGGCCACCAGCAAAGCACCAGTATCAGAGGACTTCTATCTCTTGTACGGTTAATTCTTTACTAACAGCGCCTTTCAAAATCCAGCCACTTTATCTCGAGACACAGGTGTCTTACATGAGACCTGACGTCACTAAATGTGTGTCAGAGGTTACATCTCGCACAACAGCGCCATCAAGCGGTCCAACAAAATAACCCACTGTTTTGTTTACATGGAGGGAAAATAAAAAGGTGCGCACTTTGCTAATACGAATCTGTGGGAAGGGATTTTAGGCACCAATGTAGGCAGAGCGCCAAAACGCACCACGTGCATCTTTCGTGGCCCAAATAAGTATGAAAACATCTACAGCATCGTTTCCTTTTAGTTTCCAGAGACAGGAAATGTGAGTCGTATTTACCGTATGGGTTAATTCATTTAAGTAAAATATTATAAAGCAACAAACAGTGTATCTCCGTCATCGCTGGGAACACGTATCTGTTCCCAGGAGGGTCGGGTTGTCTTAGACAACATTTCAATGAAGGCATGAAAATCGTAAATTGCTCGAGGACGAACTGCGTAACGTCAAGGCTAGGCCACACACACACACACGCGCGCGCGCGCAGACACAAACACACACACACACACACACACACACACACACACACACCTCTGTCGCAGCATCAACCCTGCTGGCGCCTGCGACATAGGGGTGTGTGTGTGTGTGTGTGTGTGTGTGTGTGTGTGCGCGCGCGCACAATGCCCACCTCACCGTTATTACGGACCAAGAAATTTACCATCAGAACATCACCACCTTGTTCTCTTCACCACACTTGATATTAAAAGCTAAAACAGCTTTACAAATGGTGTTGATATGGGTGCAGCAAATCTATATAAAGCCGGACCAAGCAAACACTGCATAGAGGCCTTTACATATTCCCCAAAAGCCAAAGAACGCCACAAAAAAGTACAGGTTATCCACAGAGACCGAAATACAGTTGGCTTATTTTTCCTTCCCGCTTTAATCGATGCCTTAACTGATACCCATTCGAAACGGATCGTTAGAATAAGAGGCTCGTGTCCAACCTGTGACACGTGAAATGGGAGTGTGGATGATATGCACACTCGATGGAGAAATAAACACACACACCCTGGTTGGATCATGCACAAGCACACTTCACTCACCTGAGCAGGTGATGATGCCTTTCTTCAGTCCTGTCGTGTTACATGTTGCTACTTGTTTAGCTTCGGTTGCTCAATTTAGAAACAACACACACACACACACACACACACAAACACACACACTTTGTCGGAGCTGATAGAAATTTCCACAGCGCTACATTTGAACCACGCCCCCTTACACACCCCCGCTTTCTGATTGGTCGCCGCGGTTTGACGTAACTGTAATCACATGCTTTTGACGCGTGTTTACAAACACTCTGCCTCATCACGTGTCTCAGAGCCATTTTGACTCGATTGAACTTATTTGCTTTAAATCCTTGCATTTTTTTTAATACATTGTCGTACCACGTGTAGTTTTCTAATGGGTGCTAAATTATTTTGTTATGTACAAAATCTTATTATGTGCAGTAGTACTACCATGTGCAATACTGTACATACTGGGTGCTAAAGCATGGTCATAATCATTACGTGCAATATCTTATGTGCAGTAGTCATTCCGTGTGCCGTATCATGTGAAATTTTCAATTAAACGATTGCTAAATCGTTTAATTGTGTGCAATATCTTATGTGTAACAGTCTTACCATGTGAATATCATATAACATATTATTACTTAAACAGTACTGATCTTTACTACATACAGTAACAAACTCCTAACCATCATTTGTGTTATTTGTGATCTGTAAGTTAAGTATTTCTACCCAGCCGTTGTGTATATATAGCACAGTGTATTTTTACTCAGAAAAGAATGTGGTCTTTATCTACAGATTTTTATTTTTATTGAATCTATTCAAACTTTATTCTTGTCTATGTTCTATAGTGCAGTGTACAATTTAGAGATAAAGAATATGGACATGTGTTGTAAAATATTTCCATAAATGTATTTGTAAACTATATATGAACCAAATGTAGACTAACTATATTAGGCAGTTCCCTTCTGGGTTTAAGCTGTCCAGCTGAGATTCGCTCCTTCTTAAAATACAAATATATGTCTAACGTATTAGAAATACTGCCCTGAGCTCTAACGTGTTTGTACCATTTTGTCCCAGCAGGGGGCGACATTTACCAAAGATAACGCGTCAATCCATTTACTCCTTTAAGCATTATTTCCATGTGAATGAGCTGGGCTAGTGCCACTCATATGTGGAAAGTGAGTAGATCAGTCTGTTACACAGTTACCGTACTCTGTTTCTTCTGTCTAGTGATACTGCAGCTTATATACACAACCAAATGCAGTTTGCAATTTTGGCATACATGACAGCTGAAATCATTGAGGATCCATGAACATCGGGCTCAACTAGTCACTAAAAAGATTGTGCAAAACTGAAAGAACGGATGATAGTGTGTGGAAGAAAGAAATAATTTGAAATGCATAAATGGAATGAAGAAGAATGGGGACCTGGTGCTCCGAGCTGAGCTATGGTGACGTTTGGCTTGAGGGTGTTGCGGCGAACAGGAAATGAAAGTGCATTGCATCATGGAGGAAAAGAGGGAGAGACAATGTTTTCCAGATTCCTCTGGCTCTCACGGCTGATGTGCGCACTCCTGGCCCTCCTCACTGTTGATTTAATGACATCAGGCCTGCTGGCTTTGAAAAGGGGGAATCTGAGTAGAGTCTGCTGTGCACAGAACGGACAATCGTTCTTAACAGTTTTAGGCTGAAAGCAGCGATGAATCTCACACCCGCCTTATGCTCACCACAGTGAATTCCCACTATTTATTTACATTCCTTTAAGTTTGCTGATGATCTCACTTCAGCTCTTGTATTTTGGACACTCTTTTGCCTTTCATGTGAGTTTTTTACAGAAACAGGTCTTTTCAGTGGAACATTCATTGGTGTGCAGTGACAGCTAATAATAAAGTGACCCCTCATAGTCACAGCACGCCACATAGTGTGAACAATGAGAAATTCTTTCTCTGTATTTAACCCATTCACCAGGTGGAGCAGGGGGCTCACAGCCATGTGGTGTTTGGGGAACAGTGTGTGGGCATTGCTCAAGGTTTCCATAGTGGTGCCACAGGTGGTCCTGGGATTTGAACCCAAGACCTGTCAATCACCAGGGCAACTCCCTAACCACTAGGCCACCAGCCCCAATGCTAATGATACTAACTAGTGTTTGTAGAATGGATTTCTGTTAGAAGTGTCAGAGTGGAGTATACTCTGATGAACTCTCTGGAGTATATTCTCCACAATGTCTCCTTTAAACTATTCAGCTTTTGAGTACGGTGTTGGTGGCCACTGTTGTCCCAAAAAGCTGTGCAAAATAATGGAAAAGGAGCTGCACACAATGGCAATTAAAAAAAAGATGTCAGACTATGATGTGGAGACGCTGTTTTAAAGCGGTGCCCATTTCAGTTTAATGTTTGTCAAAGAAGGCTCCTCTAAATTAGCCTTCAGAGCAGTAGTTAGATATGATACACATTGCAACTAGTGCGAAACGGTGTAGTACAGGAATATTTTAGCGAGCTAAACCACCAAATTAGAGTATAGTGTAATCCTTTGTAGTTTTAGAGTATACAGAACTACAAAGGTATACTAACTAAATATGTAAACTGAATGGAAGTAAATGAGACAGACCGCTAAAAATATAAATGCTGTTTTTGTAGTCTTTCAGGCAAGATTTTTTTTCTTTTTGGTAAGTAGAAGAAAATACTGCATAAAAAAATAATAAATTGAAATGTAGCAGCATTTTCCACAAATTTTGAACAGTGGAAAGTTCTTATTGGCTCTGATAAGCTCTGACTGCCTGGAAAGCAGAGCTAACTCTGAGTAAGTAATGAGTAAGTATACAAAATACTACGTGCCATGAAAGCTCCTTAAAAAACTAATTTTGCTCTCTGGGGCCCCCTAGTGTCTAAGAAATGCAAAAAACATTAGGTTGCAGTTCTCCTCGCTAGAAGTTCTCTGATATTGAGTCCTCACATTGTACTGTTTCACATCATGTCCATTTATTTTTGGTCACACCAGTAGTTATAACCGTGTCTGTTTCATTGCAATGTTCATCACATTCTAATTAAAAAAAAAGTATTTGTCATACATACAGTCATACATAACAGAACATGCAGTGAAATGCTTATTTCTGATTGCACCCGACCAGATGGATTACAAAGAAAATTTAAAGGTACAAAATAACTGTTAAGATTAAGAACAAAAATGACAAAAAAAACTATTTTAATAAAATGAGAAATAAAAAAAGAATAGATGTATGTAATCATGTTTATATTAAATAACACCACAGTTATTAAAATGCAGCAGTACAAAAATTAAGAGGCTCAGCTGTGTCGGGTGGGGGTGTTTGGGTGCGTAATAAGAATTCACTGTATACATTATTTCCTTTATTTGGTGTATAGACACTATTTAGTCACTTTAATTATTTACTGCAATTCCAAAGTTATGTTAAATAACAGCGTAGCTCCAAAGTAACCTTACTATAGAGCTTTCAAACACTGAGGTTATGGATTTACTTGTATTGCTGTGATCTTACAGCCATGAGTGCAGTTTGGCATGATCTGATGATCACGTCAGAGGTGGGACAGCAGGCCACAAGTCCAAAGTAACGAGTTTCTAGTCATTTGTTAACAGAAAGTAACACCATATGAATGGAAAACCCTTATTTAATGCGTATTTTTTATTTGAAAGAGACAGAGGAGCCAGCCCATTTGTCCCATAATGTATAATAGATAATATGTGAAGCAGCACAAACAGGATTGATGTGGACATACAGTACACATACCATACAATTCACATACATGGTAAAAAAATATGCAACTGGTGATTTTACTGTGCAACAAACAGGTGATAGCTTCACATCTGTGGAAAAAACAGAGCGAATATGACCTTTGTACCATTGTAAAGCACTGTGATGCACCAGTAATCTTTTACTGCAGTGTTATTGGGACACTGGAATTAGGCTGGCCACACCCAGGGGTCCATCTTAAGAAGCACATTCAGTTTAGAGTTCCTGACTAAGTTTCAGCTCCACAGAATTTAACAGATGCAGCCACATTTAACAACTTGTGTCTGCTATTTCAGGTTTAGATATTGAGCCTAGGAGACTTATGCACATTCACTTGAAAAATGGCAATTATGATGAACAGTCAATAGGAGCTTATTTTTCAAAAAAAGAAAGAAGTAATACTACGCAAAAGGCAACACTGATGCAACTGACACCCTCTTAGTTTGTATTAGCTGGATAATAAGATAATAATTAGAGGCAGCTGGTGGATCAGGGAGTTGCCCCTGTAATCGGAAGGCTGTGGGTTTGAATCCCTGGATTTGCAATGACACCACTGAGGTACCCTTGAAAAAGTACTATCCCCACACACTGCCCCCTGGGTGCCATTGTCGCGAGCTCACTGCTTCACTCAGGTGACTGGTTTAAATGCAGAGGACTCAAGTAATTTCCTTTGGGATCAATATAGTATTTAAAAAATAATAATAAGGATAAAAGGTGATCTAAAAAAAGATCACAGATGTCCACTGCTGCCAAAAGACTGGCCCTGAGTGCTCAAATAACCGTTTATCATCCAGTATCCTGAAAGTAACCAGCCCAGGAGTTTATTTTCATTTTCCATGGTGAGGTAGCACCGTTACAAAGTGATCCAGCACTGTGAGACGTAGGGTTCAATCAAACTGAAACTAAAGTTTCCTGGTAAAGCCATAAATTCTGCTTTGTCAGGCCCTTGCAACTAAAACGTTACATTTAATCCAGTTCCCTCTTCCAATCCAGTCTTATTCAAGAGGTTTCGTTTTTGGTTTCATGGGCGCCATGTCTAAGGCTGATATTGAATGTCTGAGGATATGTGCACAAATCAATTGTCCAAAGGTGTCCATGAAAAAAACCTTCAGTTAGTTTTGAGGCTTTGCATTATGTGACAGTTTTAACCCCTAAAAAGGCTCCTCAGTCTCACAGGTCTCATTAACCATGATGGTTCTTTGGGGATCAAAAGTGAATCTTGTTTGGTATCACTCTATAGAACCCTTTTTAATACATTTATGTTTTAGAACTATAAAAAGTATTCTAGATGAGCATGTTCACACATGTGCCTGTTAAACCTAGCTGCATCATTCTTTGCGCTTGGTGAAACTGAAAGCCCCAGGAAAGGCCTCAGAGTGCGTGCATGTGTGTTGATGGATTGCCATGGCTTGAATGGGTGCGTGAATGTGCAGCCAAGGCTTGTTACCGACACACCCTTGCATGCTGAGGTCATCCATGGAGGAGTACATAGCTTGGCAAAAGTCCCATGGCAAAGACAGAACTATGCTCCTGAAATGCCTCCCTGAAATGCGTCAGTAGCGACGTCTGAAGTAGCCTTCCTGTGTGAGTGTGTGTCCGCCACATGTTAACCATCATTTGTGAAGTCTAGAGGTGGCCTAGGGCTTAGGATGCTCGCCCTGCCTTCAGGAAGTTGTGGGTTCGTTTCCCAAGACTGCTAAGCACCTCTAAGGTACCGTCCCCACACACTGCTCTGTGTCCCTGGCTGCCATCTGCTTCACTTGGTGAATGGGTTAAACGCAGAGGAAGAATTTTGTGCTGTTCACACTGTGTGTTCATATATGACTGAATGGTCACTTTAACATGTGTGAAGCTGTTTCTGGAAAGATAATGTACAGAGACATTCAGGCAGTGGGTGATCACAGATGGGCCCTCTTAATGAGTGCACTTATGTCCCACCCTTTCCCATGGTCTCAGTCTCTGTCACAGTTCTGGCTAATCTCCGGACTGCGGGTTCGCAATCATAAACATTTAATGAACAAAAGTAGTGGCACAACTGTTTTTCAGGGTTTGGGCTAGGCCCTTTACTTCCAGCAAAGGATGCTTCAGAATACCAGAACATTTTGGGCAATGCCATGCTTCCAACTCTCTTTTTCTATTCTGCACAAAGCAAGATGCATGAGGTTGATTCCCCTTCCATTCATTTTATGGCATCTTTGAGGCAAAAGTAAAAACATTGCCAAAAGCTGGACAATAATTTTACAGGCACAAAATAATGCTTCTCTATGATAGACTAGAGAGCAACTGCAAAAAGCTGAAACTCTGAAAACAGTTGAACAAGAATCTCCTCAGTGATATAAACACAGATTGTGTACAGTTTCCAGATGTTCCAGACTTCCGCCACCCACACTAGACACAATCATGTCATGTCATATTTTACTGAAAAGCTTGTTTCATGTAGATGTTAACTGCAAAACCATATATATCTATTTCTTTTGTTGAACTGCTGATGAGAACAAGTGATGTATATTATCTCACTGGATGAAGCAGTTCTGAGAAACCTGCATTCACCAAATTTCCACAAAACCTGCATTCACCAAATTTGACATGTTTACTCCTAACCCTATTCTAAAACATTTTATGGAAACATGTGCTAGCAGTACTAGCAATGCACTGAGGTTTTTTTAGATGGCAATAAATCCTTTCAACACTATGTTCTGTAAAATCTTTAGTCTGGAGTGTTTCTCACACTCACTCACATAAGCATTTTAATTCTAACATCATCCAAAGGCCAGAACTTTGGTGCACACGGTGAGTGCATACAACGTCATTGGTGTGTAAATGCACATGCATTTGTTTACTAAATGTCTTTGTTTATCAGTAATAAACGGCAAAGATTCATAGTGATATCTATTGGCTTACAACTGATCCTGATCCAAGACATATATAGTGTCTTGCTTTAATGGATTTTCATTTTAACTGGAAGGCCAGTTGACTTGCTTTATTGACTGAATGCTTGATTTATAGGAAATCCATATCAAAGAGCACAATATATGTAAACCTTAAGCGTCTTACACAACCTTGTAACAGTCCTAAAGCACTTAAGTGCTTGAGGTAAAACCTAGGCCCTCAATTTTTGGATCACTTGCGATGGAAATGATCACACCATGCCAGATAGCCATTTATGTTACAACTGCAATCACTGCTGCTGCAATTGTGATAATTTTTTTAATGTTTTTTGATGGAGTACCTACTGGAATAATAATCCTGAGTCCTAAAACAACCCACATTAGCAAAGAGCTATATAATTCATGGAGGAAGGCATGACACAGCATTTATACAGTAATTAGCGCTTGGAGCCTTTTAGTCGGCTCTGTTTTAGTCATGAGGATTGTTTCAAATTGATTAAACACTTTTGCTGATTGCAGGGAAATTAATTGTGTGCGTCACCTCATGGAGAGACCCAGATGTTTGTTACCAAAATAGTACCTCTGCAGCAAGATGTGCTCCATCTGTTGTACAATTGACAACAAAATGGGAGACAGCAGGTACCTGAAGTTGTCCAGATAACCAACAGCGTGACCATTTCTGAGATCTGGGGTAGGTATTTAAATAGGACACCACCAATAGTAGTGCATCCAGTGGCACACTTAAGAGGCTTTACAAAGGATACATCTTTAGTAGGAATAAAACTGCACATATTCTGTTTCAGTTAATGAAACATTAAATGGATTCCACACAACCTGTGTTACCTTTAGGCTTCTCATTGTAATTTCCTTAAAAAGTTAAGGCACTAATATGTCCCATAATTTTTAAAAGATTTTGTGCTGTAAGAATATGTCATAGTTTATTTCTAACAAAGTATTTCATTTAATTATTTAGGATCAAAAGTAAATATGTGAGTGAAAATGAACACATAGCTATTCTTTCACTATTTTTTATTTTTAGAATTTTAAGTGCATCACCTCTTTATTAAATATAAATCTGTTCATGAGCCATCTGTTCTGTTAGCCATGTGTTTAGCTAACCAATACTGACTTAAGAACCTACAGAACCTTTTCTAAGGATGGTTTTCAGGTGAACTATTTTTGTACATTTGTGTGAGTGTGAGGAAACTTTTTGAGGTTGAAAGAACTTTCAAGTAACGTTCTAGAAAAGATCATTAAATTGCTCATTACGTGAAGGTTCTTTAAACCTTTGTTAGGCTCTTCATAATGTACTTCAGCTGGTAAATGTGAAGTGTGATTGCATGCTACCACTCACTGCTTAATCACTGTCCATCAAACTTTTGACCTTTGGCTAGATTTGAATGGTTGTATAAGCTGTACTGATGAGAAAGGATGCCTCAAACCCTTGAGTCACTCTCTCTATGCCTCTCACTCTGGTTCATTCACATTTAGGGGATTTAGTTGATGATTTTATCCGAAATGGGACTTACATTCTTTAACTACAGGGGACAGTCTCCCTGGAACAACTTGGGGTTAAGGGTCTTGCTCAGGGACCCAGTGGTAGTATACTCAAGATAGGATTTAAACCAATGACATCTTGGTCCAGAGGTGAGCATCCTATCCAGTCCTGGTTCGACTCATTTCATTCCTAAAGACTACAGCTAGCACCGCTACAATGTCAGACACTCTCTCCATATTCATAACCAAAGTGACCCCCCAAAAATATTCCCAACTTTAAATGGTCAGTATCCAGCCTCTTATCAACGGATTATAAAGTTGTAAACACAGGCAGTTGGATGGGGTAATAATGCATGTGTCAAAGTTGGAACGGTGCCAATATCTCAAATGTGCTCGGAGGAGTAGTGGTGCCCAAAAAATGTATGAAATAAACTCTAATTAGAACAACAGTGCAATTACAATCATACTAATTAGGGCAGATTGTTGCTTCCCTCATTTGTGGATAATGTTCACCCTGGGGCTGTGCTGCGCTGACTGCTATTATTCACCACAACAAGCCCCCCGGTGGCATTTGGCCTTTTGGACAGGAAATTGGCCCCCCAGACACTGTCCTTCTGGTGTGCAGGGCCTGATGTTTGGCCTTTCCAGAGTGCAGAGATAAGGATTATGTCAACATGATACTGGAATGCCAGGTGGACACAGGAAGTTGGTAAGCACTCTGAGGTCAATTTGATCCAAATAGGAAACTCCAACCCTTCCTTGTAAGTGGAAAGATCACAATCAACTGTAAAGAATGGCACTAAAACATAAAGAACGTCTCCTTGTCTTGTCATTTTGAAGAGCTGGAAGCACAATGTTATACTGCCCAGTCAAAGTTTGGGGGGGGGGTTTGCTTTCCTTTGAAGTGTTCTGAATGAATTGAATAGTTTTTCGCTGTTTTATACTTTTTATTATTTAAAAAAAATATTTATATTATTTGACATCTAGCGTGAATAGCTTGAATAGCCAGAAACATCCATAAATGCTACACAATAATGTATAGATTTATAGAAAACCTTTTGACAAGCTTGGTGTCCCAGGGTTTTGTTGAGCAATGTCAGTTTATTCTTTATATCTTTTTCAGAAAATTCTGGTTAAAATATTCAAACTTACAGTTTTCTGTTTTAAGACATTAACGGAATGGCTTTCATGTACAAGTAATGCAAAAATGTTTACACAGTGTAAAGAGTAGCTAGCATTATCAATAGAAATCAATAATGCAACTATGGAAAATTGAAATATCAGGTTTTGTATAATTCACAAGTTAAGAGACATAAGAGTGATTATGTGTTAAAACAATCTTATACTGTTGTTCTAAGTGCAAAAGTACATTCTAACATAGACATTTTACCCTTTTTTTTAAAAAAAAAAATCTTTAGGCTTTTTTGTTATTGTGCATTGTGCATATTGTGACCTTTATGATTTGTACATTTAAAGTTTTCTGTTATTGTGCATGTATATATGACCTCTGATTGGCTTCCATTTATTATCACTGATTCAAAATGTAAACTAATGAAAGTATTCCTTTAACATGAACAAATTTAAACATGAATGGTTTGGGCTTGATGTAATGGATTGATATACTGATCAGCCTAATATCGTGTAGAGACAACTTTGTCCATTGCAGATGTTCGACCGAATTAATGCTCTGCATAATTTTGAGGCAAATTCAATATTTGAACTCTTTGTCATGTTGCTCAAAGCATTCCTGAACAATTTTTCGCATTTGTGGTAGGGTGCATTAAAAGAAGCCACTGCCAGTAGGGAATACTGTTGCCATAAAGGGATGTACTTGGTCTGCAATAGTGATTAAGTTGGTATTATGTGTCAAAATAAAATCCACATGAATACCAGACCACAAGGTTTCCCAGAGGAACATAGCCAGGGGCATTATAGTGTTGAATTTTCTCCTTACTTTAAAGTAAACAAACTGGACCAAAAGAGCACTTGAGGAGAAGCTTTGTTTAGTGGAGATGAAATTCCAGCAGCACTTCTGTCTGCAGAGTTTACTCTGTGACTAGAAACACCCCATAAGACCTGCTGTTTTGGAGATGTTCTGACCTGCTTGTCAAGCCACTTTTGTCAAAGTTGCTCAGATCCTTATGCTTGTCCATTTTTACTGCTTCCAACTCTTCAACCTATTGACTGACTGCTCATTTGCTGCCTGATATATCCTTATTCCTTACCACTGTAATGAGAAAATCAGTAATACTGGTCAGCTGGATGGCCTAGTGGTTAGGGTGGTGGCGCTGCGATCAGAAGGTTGTGGATTTGAAACCCAGCTGCTAGTGAGGTACCACTGAGGTACCCTTGAGTAAGTTACCGTCTCCACACACTGCTCTGCGGGTGCCCCTTGTTGGCGGCAGCCCACTGCATCACTTGGTGAATGGGTTAAATGCAGAGAAAAAGAAGTTCACGTTGTGCTGGGGTGTGTTCACATGTGACTAAATGAAACCAGCTTTTGTGACAGCAGACAAACAATGATATGGCAACTCAGTTGTGAAACAATATTTACAAACTACATCAAACTCTTTTATTTTATGAACATGAGCACTTCAATGATATGGGCCCATTAAGTCATCAGGAACACTACCCGCATTAAAGTATGTTAATTTACTTTTGGTACATTTTTTGTCAACTTGTGCAGATTCCAGGGAATTCTCATTGAGATCCTAAGTCAGACTTCCACCATGGTTGACCCAGAGCTGCGGGGTTTTATTGGACAGTGTGATATACGTGATATATTTATTAGGTGGGGTTTTCTAGGCCCCGTAGCAGTACAGGAAAAAAAAAAGCTGGCGCGCCCTTGCACTGGGGCGTTAATGTCAGGTGTGATAAAGAGCTTGTGTACATTGCACTGTTGAGAGTTATGATGACAGCTGACACCGACTCAGCTGTTGGAGGCAATACGATGCTGATGTAATATTAGCCCCTGATCCCTGGAGTAACGTTTGTGTTTATCCAAAGCATCCAAGTCAAAACACCACCGCAGACGACCGTCTTCTCAGAGGCATGGTCAACGCCTCTCCTCTCTCTCTCTTTCAGCATCTGTCATTCCTCCCCCCCCCCCCTTCTCTTCTTTCCTGACTCTCCTGGGGTCTTTTCCCCTCCCTTTTAACCGGCCTGTTCCGAACCCTGACACATCCTTCTTTTTTTCTCTCCCCCTCCCTCTCTCCTTCTCCGCTTCCATTCCTCTAGATTATCAGGCGAGCTGCGAGGGGCAAAAGAAAACATGACAAGTCTCACAGCTGCGACAACACTCGGGCCTCCACCCTTTGAGAAAACACCCTGCTGATGTTTAAGTGTGAGCGTGTGAGTGTGTATACGTCTGCATTTAATTCCCTGCTCCTCCTGCGACACAGCCTCTGCCCTATATAACTCTCCTGACCGGCACTTCATTTACCACATAAGCACAAATGTAACACATAAGGAATGTGTTGTGGTCATCAGTGACTGTGTATCAGGTTAAGGTCAGCAATAAAATCAGCTCACACTTGACCTCATTATCTAAAAGGACTCATTCATCTCACCAGTATAACTTAATTTGACAGTTATGCAACAATAAATGAAAGATAATTTGGTCCTGATGACATTTTATCCAGTCGTTCTGAGTTATCTTTTTTCATCTTTCCACACAGTTGGCTTGCTTTTATTCTCAAGCAATAAAGAACATTACAGTTGCAAATTGCAGTGGACCCAATAATGGATCTAATTCTTATAAAAGGTCATGAAGAATATATAGTAGTTACCAGTGATAAAGTCTAGTCTAGTGGGCCTATTTGTATCTACCTATTAGCCAAACTAGGCTTTCTAGCACACAGTAATATAGGAATGCATGATGACACTGGAATCAGGGGCGAAGCAGCCAATTTAAAAGTGAGGGGACAGTATGGTAAACAGTGGCGGTTCTACACTGAATTGCTCCCCGGGCGAGACTCCTTCCCGGCAACCATAGTACTACATGTCATGCCGTAACAGACCAATTTTTGCAAAAAAAAAAAAAAAAAGGCTCATAACTTAAATAAATATACTGTGTACAAACAAATATTATTTAAGAAAAAATATTTTAAATGATTAAGAATAAT
>JBBPDH010000130.1:16325150-16339857 GCA_037974565.1 Clupeocharax schoutedeni
ATTTATCTTATAGTCATAAATATAAATCCATATTACGTATTCATATTGTAGATTTATTATTGTATATTATATTTGCTTATATATTGTTTATTGTATCTTTTAATTATTGTTGTTTTTATTGTGTTGAGAGACACCATCTACCGAAATTCCTTGTATGTGTTCGCTCACATACTTGGCCAATAAACGCGATTCTGATTCTGATAAAAGTGTCTGCCAAATTAATGTAAAATGTAAACAAAACACTGTTTAATAGCCATTTCACTAATTGTGAAACTTCATTTGTGTATTGCGTATTCTCTGATCTAGATGTTTGACTACTGGTTTATGTCTATCTCGTATTTATAACTGAAACAGGTGGTCACAGGTGACCATGTGTACTTCAGTGCTTATAGGAATAACATCATAAGGATTTCAAATGGTGCCAGTAATGGTAATTACGCCTCAATTAAACATTAGACTCTGTCAATTATTCATTGGCTTTCATATGCATTTTTTTAAAAAACATTTGGTGAACGTTTTCATATTCTAGTTTGATTTTCCCCACCTCAAGGTAAGACACACACAGAACACACTCCCTGTCTTTAAATAACATTGACTTCAAATCATTTTTTTAACCAGTAAAATTTATTTATATATAACAACAGTACAAAGTGAATCCTTGGCTTGCAAAATAGGTGTGCTTCATATTTACAATAGGTACACAGTAATATATTATCATAACAAAACTAAAGCAAAATAATAAAAAAAGACCAAACTTTTTTTTTTAAATACTTTAACTTTCTTACAGTTTTCACAACACTTTTATAAAACAACAAGAACAGACAGCCATAAGTACTATTATCATCATGGTCATTATTATCTTTTGTATTAAGTATATTACAGACCTCCAGTGTCTACAAACAAAGTTTCGTTTATAAAGTTGTGTGTAATTCAAACTTACACTCCGGGTAGCTTTTGGACTGCATGAACCGTTCCCTTTTGTTGATGTGTTTACTTGTTTTACTTATTTTGTTTGAATGGTGAGATTGGTAATATGAAGAGTACATGAGTATAATTCTGTAGCATGCTACTCAACCACCAACAGCAAGACATGACCTAAAAAAATGCACAAAACTGGACTTTGAGCCAAATAGAGAGTGTTGTAGCGCTAATGCTAATACCAATCACTTTGAACATTTCTAACAGCTGCCTCATACTTTGAATTTGGGGGGGGGGGGGGCGTGAAACATCATGCAGTGTCTTGTTACATTGTAACATGTAACAGCATGTTACAATGAGAAATGACAGAAATATTTACTAAGATGGAATATAGCAATACATTTCACACTTATATGGATTAGAATATCAGTAGTCACCAACCCTGGTCTGCCACATCATCTTCAGCAAATGAACTTCTCTGTGATTGGCTGAATCAGATACATTAGTGTTTGACATTGGTGGTTGGTCTATATGGTTGACAATATTTTAAGACTGTTTGAGGCCAAGGTTTAGGTCTTATTCTCACACAGCAAGCCTTAAGCAGCGTTCATACTTCGCACCTTTGCACAACACTGAGCAGAGCTATGCAGCAAACAGCAACAAGTTCAGGGAACACTAACCCATAACTCTTCTTATAAAAGCACAGCCAATGGCAGAACAAGATTTTTCTGGCATCCTGAAGACTATTAACAACACATGTAGCTTAGGTCTCAGGTGTTTATTTGAATTCCTCAAGTGGCTGGTTTGCTGGAGTAGCTCAGTCTTGCACATTTGCTGCAATGATGTGAACGCTGTATTAGTCTTGGTTTTGAACTCAAACTGTGATCTTTAATTGGGGCTGGTGACATACTGTTATATCACAACACTCTTCTCGGAGCATATTGTCAGTATTTCCACAACACTGACCAACAATTTAGACAGAGCTTGATTGATAAGGCCCTGCTGTCAGGAGAGACTGGTTCTGTATAAATGGACAAAATTCAGTGCAAGATGTGAAACATTCTGTTATATTGTACTCGTGTTTTTCATAGCATTTTTAAATGTGGCTCAACTTTAAAACCTTAGAAAAACTGAACATTGTGATGGGTATCATAGTGTGCCGAAACCTAACTGAACATGACTCGTGTTACTTATTAACAAGCAGCTCAGTTTTGACCCAGTTCTGGTCTTGGATTGAATCTTAATAAGAATTTGTTGTGGTTTGGGCCTAGACGGCTCTGGACTTTGAGGCTTCAGCCGTTAGGCAAGCTTCTGATTTCTCATGAATTCATGCATTTTTCATTTTTTATTAGTGCACAATTTGGAGAGAGTTGTACTCTTTCTATTAATTGGTCTATATCAAAGTTACCATTGGCACTGAAGGAAAAGGACAGGAGCTAATGAATAAGAGGTCAGCTGCTAGAGACTGCTAGAGTTGAAATGGGCTTGTCTGGCAAAAAAAAAAATCAACAAACAAACCAGACCAAAGCAAAAAATCTAGGAAGACTACCGGTAGCCTGAAGCAGGATGCTTTTCAGTATTTCCTGATGTCACTTGAATATGGCATGACTTGTGAGTGTGAGAGAGAAGTTCTCCACATGATGAGATCCATGCAGTGGTGCTTTTTTCAATGTCTATATATATATATACAGTGGGAATTCCCGCAGTGCTTGCCTAACTAATGCTCCCTGGCTAGACACATTAATTCCTTTCTCTCCCCTATTTTTGATGTGTGTTAGCTTTTTTTATCTCCTGATCTCAGTGTGCACATGACTAGCTGAGATCAAAGTCAAGCTTCAAAGCTTGAGCAGGAAACTGAAACCAAGGGGGCTTCTCTCTCTCTCTTCTTCCTTCCTTCTCTCTCCCTTTCTCATTTCTATTCTCCCCAAACATTCAATGCAAGATGGCCAAGCAATAAAGTGTCCACTTTCTCTTCACCTGTCTTTCCCCTTCATTTCATCCTCTCCTTTTTTTTGGTCGATCTACTCTCACTTCTTCACGTTTCGGACGGAGTTGATTTGCAGAAGGAGCCGAGAACGTTTAATAGCTAAGAGACTATAACTAGGGAAGAATGGGCTACGCTGTGGGAGATCGATCCCACAAACAGCTTGCCATTTCCAAAATGAGTCGGTTTTTAGTTTTATCTAAATACTTAATTCTATACACCGTTCATCTATACACACGTAAAAGAAAGCGGTCACTCCACATGAGTTTTGCAGTATGCGAGGAAGCTTCCAAAGCAAAGCACTGTGAACTCCCACTGCCTGTAACCTTTAACGACCTTGTCTATCACAGTTAGGATGATCATCAAAAACAGCCCCACCTGACATCATGCATTAAATATGAAAGCTGTGACATCTTTTGTTCATGCTTGCTGTTGACATATTTCATGTTGGAGAGGAGGAGGGGGAAAAAAGGAAAAAAAAACCCAAAACATACACAGCCAAGCTATCACAACTCCAGTCATCATATTTTACAAATCACATCTCGTACCAGTTCTTGGCTGTAGCGGGGAAGCGGCAAACAGCAGTTTCAGCTACTTCAGCCATTTTCAGTCCCTTTTTCCTCAGTGCCCCCCCCTGCGTCCTCACTGTTCAAGTTGGAAGGTTACTGGTTCCCTTAAACACGTCCTTGAATCATCTCCACTGAGCTTTTGGCACTTAATCAAGATGTGCCCTCTTTTGAGGGCGGTACTGTGTGGATGGAAGGTGCACCGCTCACACTTGGCACTTGAGAATATGAGCGGATGGGAACGAAGACGTTAGCTTTTCCTTTATGAGGTACTTCATAATGCATGCAAAACACACACAACGCTGGACCATACGTAATAAGTAATACTGCCTGGTATGTAGTACTGAGGTGAGCTTCTCTCCCTCACAGGAAGCATTACTCCTTTACTTCACTAGCTGAGCTAAAGGGCAATCTCATTGCTGCTGTCCAATCACTGAAACCCATGTAAGGTTAAGAGCATTGAAATCAGCTTTTTCAGCACATTTTGGCAATATAATCAGGGATGAGGAAGGGAGTTTGAGTATTAAAGAGCATTACATGCCCTTTTGGCCATTCTGCCACTGAGATCAGTTCAACTGACCCCTTTTTTTCCTCAAAACAAACAAATGAAAGGACAAGTTTCTTTTTTTTACATTCACAAACGCTTACACGTAGAAAACAGGACATAAAGACAAAGACTGCAGTCTGTGAGGCCAGTCTGACAGGGTTTTCTGCAACTGGTCAACGGCAGTCCTGGCAATCATGGGACACATGCTGGACAAACTTGGACCTTGTCACTGAGAGGTCAGTTAGCTCTCTGAAAATATGGATGATTCCTCTTAAGATCCCACAAGATCCTATGGAGTTTTCCCAAGTTCATTTCCTTAGTATGATCAATATTCATGCACAAGTGTGGGTTACAACCGCCTGTTTTTGGAAAGACAAAATGTGGCAAATGTTTCTTTGTCGTCATCATCATCACGTCAGCCAGCGAGGAGGACTACAAACGTCACTACGTTAACATTTTGGAGGCACGCGGCAACAGAAGTAAATGAAATGAGTGAGACTCGTGTATAAAAATAAAAATTTGGAAGTAAAAGCCATCAGCTGGATTTAAACCGAAGCATTTGCACATCTCTCTTCCGCTCTTCTCGACATGCCGACAGCAACGGTGATTAGGAGGAGCAGCTGTAGATGTTGAAGTTTCCTCAAAATCTCCCAACCTCTAGCTCGTTCCAAAGCTAGGCATGTAAAGAAAAAAAAAAAACAACAGAGACAAACAAAAACACTAAAACAAACAGACAAACATGCGGGTTGCCTCAGAAAGCCGCTGGGCCCAGCATGTATTCTTTTAAGCAATGTTAAATCTCTACTTTCATTCCTCTCGTAGGTCTAAAGGCGAAAGTAGATGATCTTGCTGCTTGCTGTCTTTTCCAGTGGTCTTGCCGAGGTAACCTTTGGACTTCAAGGAAACAAAAATAACCAAGCCATTGCTGGCGAAAGGCCCCCAAGCCAGCTGTGTCCCCTTTTTCCACTTGAGTTTCAGGACAAGGCTTTGGGTAAAGGTTTCGCATCGGTGTTTGGGACTGTATTCCTTTGCGCCGTCTGGTCCGGCTGCTCTCAGCTCTCCAGGGACATGGCAGCTATGAGCTGGTCCACTTTATAGGCCAGCCGCTGCTTCTTGGCCTGCTCGTCCTGCTCCAGTGCCAATGTGATCTGGGGACGCAAATCAGACGCTCATTAATATCCAGCCCAAGTCCCATCGCAGCTCACTTCAGGACAGACAGTGGCAATCTGATTATGATGAGACAGCATTTAATCACTGATCTGAAGACAACCAGCAACGATCCCACCGCAGGCACCAAAGCATTGCCTTTGAGTTACAAAAACTGCAGTGGTTGAATATTTAAAGCCTTTTATAATGCTCTAAATGTCACAGTTATTGCTGGTGATTGGAAAAACATGATGTAATTTTACTGAAATTATTGCATACTTGTAGATCAGTGCAGAACCACGTTTGTGTAGGTGGACGAGGAGATTCTTATTTAGCTGATCGGATGAAACATGGTGCTTATGCATAATCGTTTTTTCCCCACAAAGAACAAAAATTCTATACACTAGTCATGTTTCTATTTGAGCTGTAAAGCCCCAGTAAAGCACTAGCACATTAACTAGTTTACTAAACAAGACTTAATGTTGTGCAACATATTGTTACTGTTTGCTTTAATTTTACAAATGTATTTTACAAAGTGAGAGTGAGACTTAATTTTGTCTGAATAAAAGTCATAGCAACACTTGGACCTGTTGATATGAAATGCAAATCAAATGTAATTGCATAATAACATCCGAGAATTTTATACACTTTCTCGATAATCCACTCCAGCATGTTACACGCACAGCATAAAATGTGACATGCAAAATTTTGTTAGTATATAAATAGATATAAACAGATAGCAAATATATAGATATAATAAATAGGATGGCAAATATGTTTATTCAATCTGACCACTGATTTGCAAACCCCTGCAATCAACAGTACATTTAAACAACAAAGCAAAATGACAGTTATATCTCTAGGGCTTTAATGGTTAAACCGCTGACTAAGAAATGGCTGTACTGGTCGAGCCCTTGAACTGGTGTTTGAGAAAATCAGAATCTTCATTTAAAATTCCTGAATGTTATGCTATCATGGTAGCGTAGTATGGAATGTGTTAAGAAAGAATGAATGGGAATACATCGATTGCATAATGGGATGGTACTTTAGGTTACCATACAGAGAGCACATGGCAAGAGTTTGATTGCATGCCGCTGACAGAATTGCTGACACACGGCAGCCGCTGGCCACTGCTGGATGAACTAAGACTTTCCAGCATTAATATAACATTAAGGGAGAAATGTCAATGTCTCTGTCTAGCCAATAGATCAAGAGATAACTCCCATGGTGCCATTTCTCCCTTTCATCTGTCCATTTTGTCCCTAGTGGAGCTGAGTATATGGCGGCGCGGCAGGATGGGAAGGGGATGGGCGGCTGGGGGGGGTGGGGGGGTGCGGTGTGACAGGTCTTTTCTCTCTCTCCGGGCCATGTCAGAGTAACACCAAGGGAAGTGACATCGTGGCTGGGGTCTGCCGCTCGTTAGCATATCAAAGAGGTGGAATAATAGGAAACTGGCTCATCACAGGAACTTTCACTAAGCCAAGACGGAGCTCATACAGAGCCTGCTTTCACTGGAAGCCATTAAAAGAGAACGTCAGACTGCTATGCTGGCCTAACATGGACTCCTGCAGTGTGGAGGTTGCTATTCTCCACACTAACATCCACTAGAGTGAAACCATTAGTACTAAGCAATAAACCAAACTCGATTTGTATTGTGATGATGCATTCCTCTATTTTGATGACTAGTATAGACACTAATTTTTTTTTTTTTTACAAAAAATCTTTTTATGCTTCAAAAAAAGCAAAAACATTTTCTCTTAGTACATTATAGGTGAATCAGGGAAGTTTTTCAATAATTATAAAAGTACGGCAGCTGGTTGTCTAGTGGTTAGGGTGTAGCCTCTGCAATCAGAAGGTTGTAAGTTCCAATCCCAACTGCTCGTGCTATCACAGAGTTTCCTCCTCACACACTGCTCCCCCGGTGCCCCTCATTGGTGGCAGCCCGCTGCTTCACTTGGTGAATGAGATAAATGCAGAGAAAGAATTTCACACCGTTCATGCTGTGTGCTGTGGCGTGTTCACCCATGACTGTAAGAGGGCCACTTTACTTTAATGCATTTACGAATAAGAATAAAATAAGCAAAAATAATTGTGTATACTGCACCAGAATAACTTTCTTTTATTCTCTTTTCACCAGAATAAAAAATCTATACTGACTTAAAATTAAAAAGACTGAGCATTAACAATGAATTTAATGTCAATAATTCTCTGTTACAAATGTTTTGTTAAAATAATTCTGGTACCACGAATATTTTTGCCATATTACCCAGCCCAGGCAGTCACTCTAAGCTAGAATGGTCCGTCTAAGGTCAGTGTGTGTGAGTGCCAGGGATTTGGCAGCTGTATGATACTTCTCAAAGTGTTCCACCCAGTGAGCAGTGTATTAAATACACAGCAGAAGCAATGAATCTTTTATGTTTGTGTTCACAGCTCCAGGCCGGTTGAGCCCCTGCAACGCTCTCTTCTGTGTTCTCCTTGCTCCAGCACACCTGATTTAACTCATAAAGGAACTTGATGGCTGGTTGATCACTTGAATCGGGTGAGTAAGGGCAGGGAAGCTGCTAAGCTGTGCAGTGCAGGGGTCCCCCAGGGCTGGGGCTGGAGAAGGGCTCCTTTGTATTCCAGTGGAGTCACAGAAGATGTTCTGCAACACTGGATGAGTCTCACAGACCCTAGCATTTTTAGCTACATGAAGGGCTTGTTACATTTCACTAGCACACACACACACACACACACACACACTCACACACACACACAACACTCGAGTACTGTAGCCTGGTATGGTTCCATGAAGCTGGTTGTCTTCTGTAGCCCTTACTGAACTCTCTTCTTAAAACCTGTGGCACAAAACACATTTACAATAGAAGCAAACGGGTTGATGCTTCCGCACCCGCTCCTTGGCTCCTTTTGTAGTAGTGTTTTCAGTCAAGAGCAAATACAGGAACACATCAAAATGATGATCCATGGCAACCGACTGTATGCCACAGATGTGTGCTGGATTATTTCTTTAATTTACAGAAACAGTTAAACCCTACCACATGACACTGACATAACCACGACATATATGTGTGTGTTACTGTATAGTTTATTTGGAAATGCAAATTTACTGCGTCTTTACTGCATGTCAGCTTGAGACCTCAATCAGGCTTACTTGAACAAATGAGTGACATTCATTTAGCCTTTTCTCCTTTTCCACTTTGGTGTCTTTATATGTAGAGGGCCAGTTAGCAATGAGAGAAACAGATACAAGTGAAGGAGGGAGAGAAAATGAGAGAGAGAAATAGACTCTATGCTGGCAGTGTTGCATTTCTCTGCTCCCGGAGCTCCTTTCAATGCAGCCTAATGTAAAGGTCAGGCTAATGGGTCCCCAGAGCAGAGCTGCCATTATGACTGGAACATCTCCATCGTGAAGCCCACTCTGCTGCACTTTGTGCAGGAGAGTCTATCAGTGATCTGGCTGCGGGTAATCTTTCTCATCAGAGCCCTATTCATCCTTCCTCTTCATTCTTTTGGTCTCTCTGTACGTGTAAATGCGATTGCGTGTGTATGAGTGTGTATTTGCAACTCACTTCTTCGCTGTACTTGCTGACGTAAGAGTAAATCTCATTCAGAGCGCTCAGCATGTTGAACTCGTTCGAGTGAAGCCGCGCCTGCTCAGCCAGGTACGCGTTCATATCCTGGTCACTGATGGCTGGCAGTCTGCTAATGTCGGCGTAGTACCTGCAAACACAAACAGGGGGCGATACTGATCAACACAAAGGGTGCATATTTAGTAGGCACAATAAACTTGTTACAATTTAAAGCAACAGTTACATATACAATCATATATTAACAATCATGAAGCTAAAATCTGTCTATTTCTACAAATGTATGTCAATATGTCAACCGGTCTCTGAAACCTCAAAGCAAATGTATTTAATTACTTAACAAGTTTGATGATTTCAGCATGCAGTATGTAAAGTATAATTTCCATTATTTATGAGCTATAACTGTCTTATAGCTCCAGTGTCTTGCGTGTGGTTTAGGGGCAAACCTGTGTCAAATACATTTCTTTTACTGCTAAATTGTTTGCCACATTTTTATCACAAATTTAAAATCACTAAGGGATTTATTACTGTATTCATCCAGAAACTCACCGTGAACCCAAAGCTTTACTTCAACAAAAGAAGGGGCACCTCACCTTTCTACCCAGTTCTTGTAGTTAGGGATGTCTTTAGCATATAGCAGCTTGTTGGATGGCGAGTCTTTTCCCAGCCTGTGTTCTGAGGTTGAACACGAGTCCATAAATGTCTGGGCTACAACAGACAAGCAGGCATCCGTAATGCTGCTCTTGTGGATGTCAAACACAAACTGAGGATTCTTGATTACGTTCACCCAAAATCGCAAGGGAAGACTGAAAAAAAAGAGACGAAATATTATATTTTGAAGCAATACTGACATTTTAAGTAGTGGTTCACATTTGCACAACACAAATGCTGCAGTTAGAAGTGAGATTCAAATAAATTCGCTACTTGACTGGCATAAAGTGTTCTGTTAACAGCTTTGCTTCACACCAAAAGAATCCTGCTTGCCAAGCATAATTAGGTCATCACTTATGATTACTTATGCTCAAGATGTTGATTATTGTCATAAAAAACCCTTTATCTAGCTTTATACTTTTTTCCTTTTTTTTATTTGGAACTAAAGAAGATACACTAACATTGTGCGAACGTAACATTTAAACAGAACAGACCAGGAGAATTTGTCCTAGAGCTCCGATTACATTCATGTTCATTACAATTAAGAATATTTGGCTCTTCCAATACAAAAGTACATATATGTTCACAACCAACCTCAGCTAGCCTTACCAGTTGCTTTTCCATGTGTGGCGCACATCCATGTCATGGATGCCGTGCTTGTCAGCCTGTTCATCCAAGAAGTCGAACATGTATTTGATGGCTAAAGGCAAGGCACTGCCTCTGTGGACTGTGCTGAACAGAGTCTCGAACAGATCGTCTACAAACTTCTGCAGCGTACCCTAGATTAGCAGCGACAAAGGGTGTCTTAGTGTACACTTACAGAGATGTTTAAATTGAACTGAATTTAAATTAAATTTAAATGTAATTAAAAAAAACTTTAGACTTCATGAAACAAACAAGCTTAAAGTTGGAACACTCTACTATGCACGTTTCAAACCTGACATTGCAATGACCAGGCATAAATATCATAAACTGTGCTGAAATGGCTTAAAGGGAACATAAACATATGTTATGTAAAGATATCCTGACTGAGACAATCGAGGGTTACCTTAGTAGCTAGCAGTCGTGTGAGGTAGATCTCAGAAACCATCTTGCTGCCTCGATCACCCTCTTTCTGGTCTCCGTGCTCATGGTTCTTGACCAAGTGCCACACCTTCACCCCACTCTCCAAGTCAGGAGTGATCATGGGGGCCCGCGAGCGCAGACTGTCTGGACTTCCTGTGTAACGGAATGTCGAGTCTGAAGAGAGAGGGTTTGGATTTATTAATACAAATAATATTTTAATACCTTCAATACCATCTCCTAATACACACCCATGGTGTGCAGGGGCGAGGATGCATAAGTAAGTGGATTAAAAGTGGTAAAGTTGCTTTTGTAACCTGGGACCTATAGCACATGGGTTATGCATGATCCAACCTTACAAAAAATTGAAAAACTCACTTTAACAACAATTAAAATTCTGTTACAGCCCATTATCTAGCCTTAAAAAACATTTTTTTTGCAAAAAAAATATTTGTGTTGTGTTAGAAAAGCAAAAAGATAAACATTGTACTTTTAATTTAGTGAAAGGAACACTGAACATGACAAAGTATTAGCTAATGCTGAATGGTTTATTGATTAATCACAACTGATTACTTGATCACGTAAATCATCAATAGTTGCAACCGTAAAATATATTATTTTTGGGTTGAGATGGTTTAAACAAGACCATGAAATAATTTCTGAAAAATGAACATTGCTCTTTTCTCTTCCACTTTCAGTTCATTTCAACTCATTCCTCAACTAAAGCTTCCTATTGGACAGCTGGAGGAGAGCTGCTGTGAGAGGAGCGAAGATTTGGAGAGATGGGGAGGGAGGGTCCCTCACACCTAATGGAGCCACGCATCTCTCATATTTTTCATTAAATATACCAAAGTGCATGATCTTCTCGTTCTCCCCCTCTCTGCCTCTTTTTGTTTTCCTTCTCACTCTCTCTAGAGGACTGGTTTCAGGCTGACTGAAATGAGATGATTCTCTCCCTGCTCTGATAGTTAAAGCTTTTAGAATGGGTTCTTTCTAATGTATTGTGCTTCTGGTGTGCTTTAAGAGCGTGTGTTGGTCTAATCGATGCATCTAAAGATTTCTAATAAGTTAAACACTCCTCATCCTCTGCCGTTAAGCCATCAGACTCCATCTCAGTGCTAGCAATTAGAGTTATATCTTTTTACCTCATGGTGGAAAGCTCTCTGGGGAGGGCAGATCAGTCTCTACAGTTCCTGCTCACTCATTCGCTCTCTCTATCAGTCTCACTCTCATGTTTACATCTTCACTTTGCTTCAAAGACCGCACAAGACAACAAAGTGGGCCGATGGCCTTCCTGACATTGAGGTTTTACTGAAATTTGGAGTGGATTGCTGCCACATGACAGGAAATGGATTTGGCAATGAGGGATAGTGGATTTGCATCTTAGTGTGTAAAGTATGACTGTGCTTAAAAGCCACCTCAAGCTCACGTCCAGCCTCTTTGATTATTTTCACAGAGCAACAAAAGAATTACTGGTGAATTTGCATGTGTGTCTGATATACAATACATGGCTGCACAATACATCATGTCTTAATTGCAATATTGATTAAACTAAATTATATAAATGAGTCCTTTTCTAGCCAATCACAGTGTTTTATTTTTTGTGGGATTTGAACGTCGACGAACTGCAGTTTCAGATGTTTCCGTGGCTGTATTTTTATGAAAATTTGGCACTTGTTTTAGCATGAACCTGATTATTGTACCATTGTACTTCAAATGTGACAGTACCATCACATGTTGCCAAGAAAGAAGTAAAGAGCAAAGGATGAGACCTAAATGTATCTGCATAAGCCTGAACAGGAGCTGATATCCTACGTGTGCAACAGATCAAAAGTATCTTTAGCATGAGGCATGGCCATCAAATGACTTAATGTGTTGACTGCAAATGAGTTAACACACTCTCTATAGAGAGACTGTTCTATTTTCTGTGCAGTTTTTATTTATTTGGTTGAGATGAAAATATTGAAGAAATAAAAAAAACAACAAAATCTAAAACGTGCCATAAGCTTTGCACATTTGAAGTTTTCTCAACAAACGTAGCGCATAAACAGTAACTGTGCAATGGAATGTGTTCTCTCTGTAGAAGATGTACTTATTTTCACTAAGAACAAAACATAAGTTACTTTGCAACACAATTCACAGGTTCACAAATACTCAGGACATCCAAACAAATAAATGAAAAAAAAGAAATGAAAAAATAATGAACAAGGATAACATGATGCAATACCTTCACAGCAACAATATGTCCCTAAAGATATAGGGATGTGATGAAATTCTTTAACTTTTTATCTATTGTCCAGTTCATCTGTGGAGCTGTCTCATAAGTAGACTGTATTGATTCAGCAGTAACAAAAGATTGTACGACGGGTAAAGAACTGATATTTATTAAGTTTTATCTGGACCCCACTAAAATGCTTAGAGTGTTTTTCGTAGTATAGATGGAATGCCACATTATGGAGCGGAGTTTATGTTTGGTTACACACTGGCATGTGGCAATGCTTTAAAGTAATCACATTATTGATTTGCCCAGGCATTTTTGCAATCTTGCTGTACCGCACACTTGCAATGCTAATATTTTGTCTATATCAAACCCTCTGTATATGGGTTTGTGTCTGCATATAATTGAGAGTGAACGCTTTTTACCTTCAGACAAATAGCACATCTTGCTCCTGCATGGCTGTAATTCAGCCTCACCTCTCTCTACCACCAATCAGGATCATGCGGGGAATGTGCTATTTTGGGCTAGGGGGCTGGCATACTAAATTGAGGCAAAATGCTAAGTGTTGAGTATTAAACTGATATGAATCAATCAGTGGGTGCCTAGCTGCAGCTGTGCCCACCATGCCATGCTGTGATTGATGGGCAACCAGGCTGAGAGAGCTGCTTTATGTGCACCACGCACACACACATGCACTCTAAAATTAAAAAAAGAGACAGCGCTCTGCTTTGCCACCTCATGGATATTTTATGACTTTCCTAAAATATGCAACAGCCCCTTTGTAATAAAACAAGTTGAAGTACCCCCTCTGCAACCAAGAAAACTCTGAACTACTAATGCTTAAAAGGGTGTAAGGGATGTAATGTGGTGATGTGAGGAGCTAAATGAAGGGAGAGGCTCGCAAATAATGACTGGTTTTCAAACGCGTCGGGATTTCTGGCATGAAATACCATTTAACATGTGCTGATTGAGTTTCTAATCTGAGTTTTTCCTCTTTTGAAATGCTCCCTTTTGTAACCTGCATTTTAAATGTCAGTCTGTTTGTAAATGATAAGAAAAGATAATTATGTTTGTTAAACTGCACCTATGTGAGAAATTCATTCCAGGGCTTTGATTAACTGGGGTCTTTAATGTGCCTGCATGGCAGGACACGTTTTCACACTGATACAGCCAGTTGAAGGTGGGTGAAATATTTGTGTGAAGCTGGCAGCGTTGCTAGGTGATGATGCGCGCCAGGCTCCAGCCAATCAGAACTGCGGTACTTGGCTGTGTGTCGTTTGCGGCTTTCGTCCGTGTGAAGTATCATTTGCGGCGCATAATTAGCAATCAGAGAATGGCCTGCAGCTCTGTGTTGGAAAACGAGAGAGGACCAGATGGGGAGCCCTGTGGCACTCCCTCAGAGCTGCGCTAAGGGAGGGTGGTAATGTGTGTATCTGCCCATTACGGCTAGCATCCAAAGTCAGCTGAGGAATTAGCATTACTAGGCTTTTTGGTAAATGCTAACACCTCTTTCTCTCTCTCTCTGGGTCCCTGCAGCCTCCCTAGGGCTTCCTCTGGGCTGTAAAGCAAACTGCACCACACAGCTCACACACACGGGTAAACACTGTTACCAGAGCCATCATATAATGCTGCACATAGGCCCAAAGAAGTCATGTTACATAGCCTTTATGAAAGTGTTTTCACATGGATTTTAGTTGTTTTTCAGAATTAATTAATGTATTTAATCAATATTACTGATGGGAAGTCGCCTTCAAACTATTATGTACAAATGGAATTCAGAACTCTCTTTTATAATGGGATGTGAGTAGTTGTTGCTTTTTATCCATGGTTCCAGAGAAGCACCTACCATATCTGCTAATGGATGTGCGGGAAATACTTGCTGAGGGAGGAATGTTGTAGGAGGATGTCTGCTTCGGTACTAGTGCCACCACACAGCGATCTGACACCTGAGCAGAGAGAGAGAGAGAGAGAAAGAGAGAGAGAGAGAGAGAGAGAGAGAGAGAGAGAGAGAGAGAGAGAGAGAGAGAG